>RJWM01006185.1:0-25595 GCA_004363535.1 Dasyprocta punctata | reverse complement strand
AGGGGCTGGGAGTTTGGCTCAGTGCCTTAAGCGCCTGCCCTGGCAGGCGCAAGGTTGTGAGTTCAATCCCCGGTGCCGTAAAAAAAAAAAAAAAAAAAAAGAAGAGCTTGGAGTGAAGTATTTCAAATCCTGAAAGAAAATAACTTTCAACCCAGATTGATGTACCATGCAAAACTATCCTTAAAGATTGATGGAGAAGTAAGATATTTTCATGACAAAGAACAACTGAAGAAACTTATGGCCACCAAATCAACACTACAAGAGTATTGAAAGACACTCTAGAAAGAGACAACGATAGCCACAATCTTAAGAACAACAACCAAAGGAAACCACTAAGCAGGGCAAATAACTAAACAGAAAATGTAGAAAACCAACAACAGAAAGATATCATGACAGGGATGAGCCAGTGCATATCAATTATATCAATCAATGTAAATGGTCTCGACTCACCAATAAAAAGAAACAGACTAGCAGAGTGGGTTAAGAAACAAAACCCAACAATATGCTGTGTACAAGAAACACATTTCACTCAAAAGGAAATTCACAGACTAAAAATCAAAGGCTGGAAAACAATACTCCATGCAACAGGAACCCAGAAAAAAGCAGGGGTAGCTATTATGTTTGGAGACGATGCAAACTTCAAACCGAGGATGATCAAAAGAGATAAAGAAGGTCACTACATACTTGTTAGGGGAAAATTTCAAGAGGAAGAGATTACAATTATAAATATATATGCACCGAATATGGGAGCACCCAACTATGTAAGACAACTCTTAATAGACATGAAAAACCAAATAAACAATAATACAGTTACAACAGGGGACCTTAACACCCCATTGTCACAGAGAGACAGAACAACCAAACAAAAAATCAGCAAAGAAATAGCAGAACTGAATCAAACTTGTGAACAAATGGACCTAGTAGATGTATACTGAATATTCCACCCATTGACATCAGAATACACATTCTTCTCAGCTGCACATGGGTCACTCTGTAAAATAGATCACATACTGGTCCACAAAACATGCGTAAGTAAAGGCAAAGGAACTGAAATAATTCCATGCTTATTATCTGACCATAGCGAAGTAAAATTGGAAATGAATGACAAAAAACCTACAATAACCGCATAAACACATGGAAAGTAAATAATACTCTCCTAAATAACCAATGGGTCACAGAAGAAGTTAAAGAAGAAATTGAACAATATCTACAATTGAATGAAAATGCAAATACAAATTACTGGAACCTGTGGGATACAATGAAAGCAGTCCTCAGATGGAAATTTATAGCACTAAACTCTCACATCAGAAAAACGGAAAGAACACACATAAACAACCTAATGCTGCACCTCAAACTTCTAGAAAAAGAAGAGTAAGTCAAGTCGAAAGCCGATAGAAGGGAGGAAATTATTAAGATTAGAGCAGAAATTAATGCAATTGAAACTAAGAAAACAATACAAAGAATTAATGAATCAAAGAGTTGGTTCTTTGAAAGAGTAAATAAAATTGATAAACCCCTAGCCAACCTTATCAAGAAGAGGAAAGAAAAAACTCAGATTCATGCAACAAGAAATGAAAAGGGTGAAATCATTACAGACCCGGTGGAAATACAGAAGATCATCAACACCTACTTCGAAAACCTTTACTCACATAGATTTGATAACACAGAAGAAATGGACAGATTCCTAGAAACCTATGAATTACCAAAGCTGAATCAAGAAGATGTAAAGCTGCTGAATAACCCAAAATCAGCTTATGAAATTGAAAACGTAATTAAGACCCTACCAACAAAGAAAAGTCCGGGCCCTGATGCATTCACTGCTGAATTCTACAAGAAATTTAGGGAAGACTTAATGCCAACACTCCTCAAACTCTTCAATGAAATTGAAAGGGAAGCAAGTCTCCCTGACTTATTCCTGGAAACAACTATTACCCTAATACCAAAACCAGAGAAAGACCCAACCAAAAAAGAAAATTACAGGCAAATATCCCTAATGAACGTAGACGCAAAAATCCTCAATAAAATACTGGCAAATAGAATACAGCAAGTTATCAGAAAGATTATACACCATGATCAAGTGGGATTCATCCCAGGAATGCAGGGATGGTTCAACATACACAAATCAATACATGTAATACACCGTATCAACAGGGCCAAGGACAAGAACCACATGATTATCTCAATAGATGCAGAAAAAGCTTTTGACAAAATTCAGCACCCATTCATGATAAAAACCCTACAGAAAATCGGAATAGATGGTCTGTACTTCAACCTGATAACAGTCATATATCATAAACCAACAGCCAACATTGTGCTGAATGGAGAAAAACTGAAAATATTCAACCTAAAATCAGGAACAAGACAAGGATGTCCATTATCACCACTCCTATTCAATACAGTCCTGGAAATATTAGCCAGAGCAGTTAGACAAGAGAAAGAAATAAAAGGAATAAGGATAGGAAAGGAAGAAGTGAAATTATCATTATTTGCAGACAATATGATACTCTACGTAGAAGACCCCCAAAAATCCATTAGAAAACTTCTACAAGTAATAACCAAATTCAGTAATGTAGCTGGATACAAAGTGAACACTCAAAAATCAATAGCATTCCTGTACACAAACAACAAAGTCACTCACAGAGAAATAAGGGGGAAACCACATCCTTCAGTATAATATCCAAAAAAATTAAATACTTAGGAATCAATCTAACAAAGGAAGTAAAAGATCTATACAATGAAAATTACATTACTCTAAAGAAGGAAATCAAGGAAGATTTCAGAAAACAGAAAGATATTCCCTGTTCATGGATAGAAAGAACAAACATCGTGAAAATGGCCATTCTCCCAAAATTATTATACAGATTCAATGCAATCCCAATGAAAATACCACTTGCCTATCTCACAGAGCTAGAGAAAGCATTCCTGAAATTCATCTCGAACCAGAAAAGACCTAGAATAGCAAAGGCAATTCTGGGCAACAAAGGGAAGGCAGGAGGCATCACAATCCCTGATTTCAAACTATACTACAAAGCTACTGTGATAAAATCAGCATGGTACTGGAATCAAAACAGACCTGAAGATCAATGGAATAGATTAAAAGATATAGCCACAACTACAAACACACTCAGCCACCTCATCTTTGGCAAAGGGGCCAAACATGTACATTGGAAAAAAGACAGCCTCTTTAACAAATGGTGCTGGAAAAACAGGGTTTCTATATGCCGTAAACCAAAACTAGATCCATGCTTATCACTATGTACTAAAATAAAGTCAAAATGGATCAAAGATCTGAATATAAAAACAGAGACACTAAACTTACGAAGACAGAGTAGGTAAAAATCTTGATGACATAGGAGTAGGCAGAGAGTTCATGAACAAAAGTCAAATTGCATGGGAAACACTTCCCAGAATCAACAACTGGGATCTCATCTTACCAAAAAGTTTTTGCATGTCAAAGGAAATCTCCAACAGAGTGAAAAGAAATCCCACGAACTGGGAAAATATCTTAGCCAATTGTTCATCAGACAAAGGACTTCTATCTAAAACATATAAAGAATTAAAAGAAATCAGGCCCCTAAAATTCAAGGACCCAATCCAAAAATGAGCATCTGAGATGAATACATACTTCTCAGAGTAAGAAATACAAATGGCACATAAATATATGAAAAAATGTTCAACATTAATGGTCATTCGGGAAATGCAAATTAAAACAACGCTGAGATTCCATCTCACTCAAGAAAGAATGGCCAAGTTTAAACAATCAAGCAACAACAAATGCTGGAGGGGCTGTGGGGAAAAAGGAACTCTTCTCCACTGTTGGTGGGAGTGTAGACTGGTGCAACCACTGTGGAAGTCAGTGTGGAGATCCCTCAAGAACCTAGGATTAGAGATTCCATTTGACATAGGTATCCCACCTCTGGGCATTTTCCCAGAAGAATTGAAAACATCACACCACAATGATATCTGCGCATCCATGTTTATAGCAACACAATTTATAATACCCAGGTCTTGGAAACAACCCAAGTGCCCATCAATCAAAGACTGGATAAAAAAGATGTATTTTTATACAATGGAGTACTACTCAGCTATTAAGAAAGATTGCATTGAGACTTTTATAAGTAAATGGTCATGACTTGAGACCATACTCATAAGTGAGATAAATCAAACCCACATGTGTAAATACCGTATTGTCTCCCTAATGTAAGAAACGGAAAAAGTATATATGATCCAAAATCTATAATAAATACTATGTAAGGGTAAAAAGCAGCTCGAAGAGCAAAAGTAATTGGGAAGGGAAAAGGGGGAAAGAGAAAAGGGAAAAGGAAAAGATATAAATCTGTATATATGTATATGTAAGATAACTAAAAGGAACACACTGCTGAATGTATTTGTTATTGAGAAGGAACAATTAATACTCATATGATTGGACCAGTTTTACATGTCTATATCTGTTACTGTAAGTAACCATTTTGAAGATAACAATATGCAGTATTGCAACCATTGTCAAGTTTTTATCATCGTGTTTTGTAAACCTGCAGTGTTACTGTTGTGCATTTACTCTAGACGTTTGTCTCTTTTGCTTGTTGTCTTTGTTATATATGTTTTTTTTTCTTCTTCGCTTAAATAAAAATAAATAAAATAAATAAATCTTTTAAAAAAAAAGAAATTCCAGTAAAACTTAATGCAACACTCCTCAAACTCTTCAATGAAATTGAAAGGGAAGCAAGTCTCCCTAACTCATTCCTGAGAGCAAATATTATTAGCCTAATACGAAAACCAGAGAAAGACCTAACTAAAAAAGAAACTTAAAGGTCAATCTCCCTAATGATCATAGATGCAAAAATCCTCAATAAAATACTGGCAAACAGAATACAGCAAGTTATTAGGAAGATTATACACCATGATCAAGTGAGATTCATCCCAGGAATGCAGGGATGGTTCAACATAACGCAAATCAATAAATGCAATACACCATATCAACAGGGCCAAGGACAAGTATCACATGTTCACCTCAATAGATGCAAAAAAAGCTTTTGACAAAATCCAACACTCATTCATGATAAAAACCCTACAGAAAATCAGAATAGATGGTCTCTATGTCAACCTGATAAAAGCCATATATCATAAACCAACAGCCAACATCTTATTAAATGAACAAAAACAGAAAACTTTCATCCTAAAATCAGGAACAAGACAAGGATGTCCATTATCACCACTCCTATTCAATATAGCTCTGGAAACATGAGCCAGAGCAATTAGACAACAGAGAAAAATAAAAGGAACAAGGATAGGAAAGGAAAAAGTTAAATTATTATTATTTGCATATGATATGATACTCTACATAGAAGACCCCCAAAAATGCATTGAAAGACTTCTAGAAGTAATAATCAAATTCAGTAATGTCACTGGATACAAGGTCAACACTCAACAATCAACAGCATTCTTGTACACAAACAACAAACTCACTGAGAGATAAACAAGGGAAACCACATCCTATATTATTGCATCCAAAAAAATGAAACACTTAGGAATCAATCTAACAAAGGAAGTAAACGATCTACACACTGAAAATTACATTACTCTGAAAAAGGAAATCCAAGAAGATTTCAAAAAATGGAAAGATATTCCCTGTTCACAGATAGGAAGAACAAACATTGTGAAAATGGCCATTCTCTCAAAATTGTTATACAGATTTAATGCAATCCCAATCAAAATACCAGTTGTATACCTCAGAGGTAGAGAAATCATTCCTGAAATTCATCTGGAATCAGAAGAGACCTAGAATAGCAAAGGCAATTCTGGGCAACAACGGGAAGGTAGGAGGCATCATAATCCCCGACTTCAAACTATACTAAGAAGCTATTGTGATAAAATCGGCATGGTACTGGAATCAAAACAGACCTGAAGATCAATGGAATAGATTAGAAGATATAGCCACAACTACAAACACACTTAACCACCTCATCTTTCAGAAAGGGGCCAAACATGTACATTGGAAGAAAGATAGGCTCTTTAACAAATGGTGATGGAAAAACTGGCCTTCCATATGCTGAAAACTAAAACTAGATCCATGTCTATCACCATGCACTAAAATAAAGTCAAAATGGATCAAAGATCTGAATATTAAAACAGAGACACTAAATTTACTGGAAGACAAAGTAGGTAAAAATCTTGATGACATAGGAGTAGGCAGGGAGTTCATGAACAAAAGTCAAACTGCATGGGAAACACTTCCCAGAATCACCAACTGGGATCTCATCTTACTAAAAGTTTTTGCATGTCAAAGGAAATCTCCAACAGAGTGAAAAGAAAACCAATGAACTGGGAAAATATCTTAGCCAATTGTCCATCAGACAAAGGACTGCTGGCTAAAACATATAAAGAATTAAAAAACATTCAGGCCCCTAAAATTCAAGGACCCAATCCAAAAGTGGGCATCTGAGATGAATGCACACTTCTCAGAGAAAGAAATACAAATGGCAACAAACATGAAAAAATGTTCAGCATTAATGGTCATTTGGGAAATGCAAATTAAAACAACACCGAGATTACATCTCACTCCAGAAAGAATGGCCAAGATAAAAAAATCAACCAATATCAAATGCTGGAGGGGCTGTGGGGAAAGAGGAACTCCTCCACTGTTGGTAGGAGCGTAGACTGGTATTTACACATGTGGGTTTAATTTATCTTACTTATGAGTATGGTCTCAAGTCGTGTCCACTGTGGATGTCAGTGCAACCACTGTGGATGTCAGTGTGGAGATTCCTCAGGAAGCTAGGATTGGAGATCCAATTCGACCCAGGTATCCTGCTTCTGGGCATTTTCCCAGAAGAACTGAAAACATCATAACACAGTGATATATGTGCACCCATGTTTGCAGCAACACAAATTTGTAATAGCCAAATCTTGGAAACAACCCAAGAGCCCATCAATCAAAGAATGGATTAAAAAAATGAGGTATTTTTATACAATGGAGTACTACTCAGCTATCAAGAAAGATTGCATGGAGACTTCTATAAGTAAATGGACACAACTTGAGACCATACTCATAAGTAAGATAAATTAAACCCACATGTGTAAATACCATATTGTCTCCCTAGTGTAAGAAACTGAAAAAGTATATATGATCCAAAATCTATAATAAATACTGTGTAAGGGTAAGAAACTGCTCAAAGAACCAAAGTAATTGGGGAAGGCAAAAGGAGGAAAGAAGGGAAAAGGAAAAAGATGTAAATCTGTATAAATGTATATGTAAGATAGCTAAAATGACTACACTGCTGAATGTATTAGTTATTGAGAAAGAACGGTTAATACTCGTATGATTAGATCAATTTTACATGTCTATATCTGTTAATGTAAACAACTGTGTTGAAGGTAAGGATACAGTATTGCAACCATTGTCAAGTTCCTATCTTGTTTTGTAAACCTATAACGTTACTGTTCTGGATTTGGTGTTGTTGTTTGTCTCTTGCTTTCTGTCTTTCTTTTCTGTGTCTTTTTTCTACTAAATGAAAAAAAATTAAGTTTCAGAAAATAATTAAACATTCCCCTTTTTGACTCGTTTCTTCTTTCCTAATTTAATTCTTATACTTTCCTTAAGTCTTAACATATACCCACATCCTTCCTTCTCTACCACATTTACTAACAGCTGTCCTGGGAATTTTATACTTGATTTTAATCCATGTAATAAGTTGAGGCCAGTGAAAATACTTTAAGAAGGCTAAAAATCTAGAGTCCTATCCAATTCATATCACTTAACTATAAATTTAGCATGTATTTTGGAAAGAATAAACTGTTTCCACAGAAGTATAAATCTGTGTATCATATTCAAAGTGAAGGCTCTGTCACATGCATAATGTTGGAATTCATTTGAATTGTCTTCAATTTCACATTCTTCTCATCAATTGTAACTGGTTAACATTATTCACATTCAAGAAGACTGATGATAGGTGTGGAGGGTATAACTCAGTGGAGGAACATATGCTTAGCATACATAAGGCCAAGTTTATTCTCAAGCACCAAAACAATAAAAAACACTGAAAATGACACAGGGATATAGTTCAAAATTATCTCCCAAGATCTATGTAATTTTTTTCTGGTTTTCATGTCAGACATTTCCAGTCTGTCTCCAAGTTTTGTTTTTGTCAGTTTTCTTATATAATATCTTCAGCAATCATTTGGGAGGTAGATTAAAGGACTTAAACTTTAGATAAAAGAAAATACTTTTCTCCAATGAAGTGCATTTTTTCACTTGACAATAATTTTCAGCAATTCAGGTTACACAACTGCTGATTTCAGGTAACTGCCAACTGGCTCACTCAGGATTTGTAGCATGGTCTAAATTTGTGTCCGGACCTTGTATATCACCTGTTTAGGTGGGTGATGGTAGAGAAATTTATATTTGGAAATTTTAGTGGTAGATGCCGATTATACCATTCAGAAAAGTATGTAAGGTATCATGTGCTACTTATATATTGGATGCTTGGGCATCTAACCCCTTAATGAGATTCTTGTAAAAATGTTGTGTCTTGCTATACCTTGTAAATTGACCCATGTTAGAGACTTCAAAGTTTGTGGAATAACAAGGTATGGGGAGAGGTATTGTTTGGAGATCATTATTAGGTGTAACCTACTCTCAGGTACTAATACAATCCTCTAATCATAATTATCTTAAAAATTCATAATACTGTCTATGTCCCCATCCTTACCCTTTTAAAATCACCATTCTAGTAAATTAGCACAATACCATGAGCCATATTAGGAAGTTAACATAGATTTTACAATTTTTCTAAGGACTTTCCATGAATGTACTGCATTCATGTCAACCCCAGATGTCTTTCTATTATTGTGCTATTGTGATAACACAATTCCGTATCTTGTGCCCTCTCAAAAAAGAATCATGGTTTCAGAAGCCATATTTGGAAGTATATTTCAAATATATACATATACCTTCATAATTTGAAATATTGGCATATTTATTGCTTTGCTAATGTTTTCAAAATTTTATTCTTTCATAAATTCAGATTGACTTCTTAGTAGCCATTATTACTGAACTCAGTTGTGTATTCTATCATGAACTACTTCATTGACCACAAAGATGTGAGAGAAATGTTCTACATATTGCAGTATTGCTTTCAGTTGAATGCATACTGATCCAGCACATTTGTATTAAAAATTATTAATTGAAAGCAATGAATAATTCAAGCTGATCTTGAATTAAGATGTGTCACTGTTTTTGAAGAAGTCCAGTCATCAAACTTGTTATATTTATAGCAAGTATAATACCAGTGGCCCTTTTGTCTCCCATCTTTTTACAACAATATATGCAGAGTCCTTCAACATAAGATAACTCAATACTACTTCCCATAGCATATTTCAGAAATTTACTGCACAGGAATTTGAAGTTTAGTCAAAAGCACTAATTTCTTGGTTTTTTTTTTTTTTCTTACTTTCTTTCTTTTTTTTGATATTGGGGATTGCACTCATGACCTTGTGCTTCCCAGGCAGGTGCTTGTGCCACTGAGCTCAATCCCCAGCCCCACTAATTTCTTATTGTTGTAAATATAGTTAATTAAAAGAAGTAAATTGAAAATATCTTTATTCTGTTTGTTCATTACTTTTTTTTATCTAGGTTTCGATAATTCCACCAAGTTACTTCTGCATGACAGTACAACAGATAAGATAGTATTACAGGGCTATCATTAGAAAAAAATACTGATGTTAAGCTGCCTTTTCTATAGTCTTGGTTATTAAGTTCTTCTGGCTTGTTCACCCTACCTATTACTCACTGTCCTTTTTGACAGAGAACATAGATTTGAACTTAGGAAATTGTTGAAAGGATATGCACTTGGAGAATAATGCCAGAAAGATGACCTATACAAAATGCCTGGTTTACACGTTAAAATCAATCATTTTGACAAGCATCACAGTTGAATTAAATTTTTATATGTAATTTATTGAATTAAGCACTTTCATAAGTAAAACCAGATTTTCAACACAAGAATGTTATGAAGAGCTGGTGGTGGTACATGCCTATAAACCAGCACTTGAGAGGCTGAGGCAGGAGGATTGCTGCAAGTTCGAGGCCAGCCTGGGCTACACAGTAAGTTCAAGGCCAACTCAAATGGTATAGGGAGACCCTATCTCAAAAAAGAAAAAGAAAAAGAAAAAGAAAAAGAAAAAGAAAAAGAAAAAGAAAGAAAGAAAGACAGAAAGTTATGTGGAATCACAGAATCATGGAATCACTAACTAGCTGAAGTTTTAAAATGTTCTCTTTTTCTGATATGTTAATCACACATATTTTGCTCAAGAGAAAATAAAGACTAGACAAATAACTGCTAGGGGATAACATACTAGAAATCTTTTCTAAGAAGAACTTTTCCATACAAAATGTTAGGGTGTTACTATTTAAGAAAGATTCATGGAAACACATCAGATTTTTAAAATATAGTAAACAAAATCTAATTAATTAAATAACTCATTGTTACAAAAATATTTACACCCTGTATGTATTAAAATTATATCTCTCCATTTTGGGACTACACTACTGTGGACATTCCCAGAATAAGGTATATAGTAGCTCCCTCCCTCTTATTTATGGGAGATGCACTCTAGCGATCCCAGTGTACATTTCAAATCATAGATACTCCCAAGTCCTATCTACATGGTACTTTTCTTTTACCTATATACCTATGATGAAGTTTAATTTTTACTTAAGCACAGCATACTATGATTTTAACAATAATAACTAGGGCAACCCACTGGGGACCCCTTCTCTCTCTCTCCCAGACAGCTTTCTTTCTCTTAATAAATACATTCTACCCTTAACTTCTGTTGTTTCTAAAATTCATTCTTTGATTTTAGAGAACAAAAAACTGTACCAATCATCTAGTAAATTGGGAGTTTCTTTTCCCTACATCAATTGGAGGTCTTCCACCGATATCATTGGCCGGAGGTAAGAGTTTGCTTTTGTTTGATAGACTCTGGACTGGGACTTGTTTAGGCAACAAATTTTTATGCTTCAAATTTTGCTTTTTCTTTGCCCACTGCTTGTAATTATCTGTGTCTTGTCTTTGTCCATTGCTCATTAATTGCTCGTGATTTGTCTCTGCCCATTGTTTATAATTGGTTTGTCTCTTACACAGTTTTGTTAAAATAATGACAAATCTAACTTAAAACATGGGAAGGTTATAAGGTTATGACATTTCTTCAATGGGACATTTCTATTCTTATTTTGTTCTTGTACATGTTACATTTGAATTGTTACTGAATTTACTGGTACTCCTTGCTTGAGTTTATTCAGACAACAGCGCTAGAGAGAGTAATATTAGAATACCCCTCTTAAGGATTGATATTCTAAATAGGTATGGATCACCCTGAGGAAGTCAAGAGGCATCAACCCAAACCCTTACCAGCAAAGACCCTATTCTGTATTTATACCCACTTGCTATATGACTTGCCTCCCCATTTGATCCTGATTTAATCAATTTTACCTGAGTAATCACACTTGTAACATTACTGGTGGACCATAGTTCTACCCCACCTCATGCCTACCTGTCTTGCAAGTTCCTATTTTTCCCCACCTTGGACCTGCCTCACCTCATGGTTTTACTCTATAAAGTCCCTAAAAAAGACGAGAGTCTTTGACAACCCACTCGCCACCCCTTTTGTCTCTCTCTCCCGGACAGAAGCTTTCTTTCTCTCAATAAATATATTCTGCTTAAAAAAAAAACTGACAATAAAATAGAATGATTATGAGGTGTGATAAAAATATACAGTAATGTTTAAATTTTTAAAAATGTATTACATAAGACACGTTGTCATTAATCCCCCTCAAAATGTCTGTCACTTTAAACACACTTAAACCTCATTCTTGTCACTTTCTAAAACAGCTTTGGAAGTCCTCTTTCTTGAGTGCCTTTATGAATTGTGACAAAAATACAGTGAGTGTAGCTGCCAAGCACCATTCAGTGGAAAAGTAGGCTCATAAAAATGTTAAAATATGTCCTCATCCTCCTTATTCACTAGATCTGGAGCTGTGCAACTTCTGGATCTTCCTCAAAGTCACAATGACCATGAAAGGTAAACATTTTGAATAGATTCAGGTCATCAAGATAGCCAAGACAGTGCAACTCAAGACATGAAAGAGGATGCCCAGAACTGCCTCACGAAGTGGCAAAAAATAAATAAATAAATAAAATAATGGGCTAAATGTGTTCAAAGACAGAGGTAGTATTTTTGAAGGCTAATATGGCAATATTAATATTTTACTATAATTTTTAAAATTTAAACATTCACCATATTTTTCTTATAGTACCTCATATAATGATGTGCTGTAATAAAAGTTATGTAAATGTAATCTCTCCCAAAATATCTTGTACTGGATATATTTAAAATACAGCACTATCGATAGTTGACTATGGGTAACTAAAATCACATAAAGTAATATTATGCACAAGACAGGATTATTTTAATTAATTTTAACCTAGTTTAAATGTTTAGGCCTAAAACGTTCTTGATGCTGTTGTGAAGTATTAATATTTTAAAATATGGTTATAATTTTACAAAAATAGAACATATATCTTGTTTTTTCTCTCAAATCTAACAAATAAATGTGACTCCTTGGTTAGAGAGTTTTGGATTCTGATTATGTTACGCAGACAGCTCAAGTCTGACAAAACATTAAATGAGAATCTTCCAAGAAGATTCTCTTGGTCACATAAAAAAAAAGTTTGAGATTGCAGCATTGTCATAATTTCGGGGTTAGACTCAAAGCATACCGGATCCAAATAGCAAGGATTGATGAGGAAGAAACAACTTACACCACAAACAGATGGGGATGCTGGATACAATCACCAAGGATTGGTTTTTCTGGTCTATTTTTTTTTTTTTGTATGCAACCCCACCATTTTGTTTAGAGGAATCTGTTCATCAGTCTTGGTACTGTCAAGACTTGACAGAAGTTTACTCCAGACAAAAACAAATGTACATTGGGAGGAAAACAAACAGTAGGAGGTACACTTTTAAATGAACAGCTGTGTTGTTCTTATCTGCCTTTGAGTTCCTTTAAAACAGAGCGTCAGCTGGAAATATGGAGGTGGGAATGTTCTCCTACCAGAGCAAGAGATGACAGAACATTAGATATCCGACAGCTTAAGTTCAGCACAAGAACTGACTCTGGACCCGAGTTAACAGTACTGACTACATATTCTTCCTGTTCCTGGGACCAAAGGCACTGTTTATAAAGTTTGTACTCTAGTCTGGAGCAGCCCAAGTCCAAGCTGATGCGACTAGAAAGAGCTGAAAGACATAGGTTATAATAGGGTCAGAATGGTATGTGAAGAATGAGGCAGGATGTTTCTAGAACTGAGAAAAAGTTCAAATGTATCTCTCTCTCTTTTTCACTCTTTTTTTTGGGGGAGGATACCAGGGATCAAACTCATGACCTTGTGCTTGCAGGCAAGCGCCTATGCCCCTAAACTAAATCCCCAGCCTCTATCTTGTTTCTTGATAGTTCCTAAAAACACCATCTCTTTGCCTTTAAATACATTCATCTCCCTCCTTGGAATGTTGTTTTCTTTATTCTTGCTGTACGTAGTTATGTTGTTTTTTATATCGTAGATAGAACTTAAATGCAATCTATTTTCTAGGGAAAGATCTTTGCTCTAAAACTGGTTTATGATGTGTGTATGATTCTAATTTAAATATTTCTTTACCCTACCAGAGTACATGGATACATAGTTAATATGGTGATGTAGACCCTGTGCATTGCACATTGTAGTCATACAGGAAATAGTTGTTCAATGAATGGATGCGATGCCCATGATGTATAACACCTTATCTGGCTGAAATGATTTATATGTCTTTTTCATGTATTCAGTGTTCATAAAAAAAATGTTTCTGGTGGAAATTAAACTTTATCATCTAAGAAAGCATGTATTCTCCTTTATATGTACAATTAATTATATTTCTTATGGAGAAGAAATATTCTCAAAATGAAAAGAAAGAAAATGCAGACGAGTAAGGAAAAAGGAAGTATGTCTCAAAACTCAACTATGGAAATATATTTCCAGATTCCTCAGGTACTCCTCTCTGGTATATAAAAATCACATAACATTAAAGCATTTTAATTTGTAGTCAGAAAACATATAAGAAAAAAAATTAGTTGCAACAAAAAAGAAAAAGTGTTTAAATACCTCTGAAACCAACTATGGGTGTTGGGTTTAGATGAAGAACTCGAACTCACAAGGCTCCTCCTACCTCAGCCTCGCGAGTGCTGGGATTAAAGGCATGCACCACCATGCCCGGCCTGGGTATCTTCTTGTACCTTTAACAAGCTCATCTTTATTTAACTTACACCCATCAACTGAGTTGGCAGTGCACAAGACAATTACACCTGCAAGAAGCTAGATTTACATTTCCATTTATCTTACCAGAGTTTGACATTATAAAACAATGACTCAATTTCTTTTGTCAAATAATGCACTTTATTTAACTTGTACCTTTAACAAGCTCATCTTTATGTAACTTACACCCATCAACTGAGTTGGCAGTGCACAAGACAATTACACCTGCAAGAAGCTAGATTTACATTTCCATTTATCTTACCAGAGTTTGACATTATAAAATAATGACTCAATTTCTTTTGTCAAATAATGCTACTAGGTCATCTATAAGAGAGAGAGGTTTGATTTCAAAATCATGGTAATTTCCTTTTTCCAGTATCAGGTCCTCAAAGCATAAATGCTTCACATTAGAGCTTGTGCACTGATAGATAAAACTTCCTGCATGAATTGTCTTCTTTTCACTAGACTTTGTATTAATTATGTCACTTGAAGTACTAAAGAATGTTACTTTCCAAAAGGTTATTTCAAAAATATAACTTGAATCATCTATCTTTTTTGAACAAAAGAACAGTTCTAATTAGCAGAGGATCTTCCTAATATTGCCGTAATATTTTACTCTAATGTGTTGCTTGGATTTTTATTATGTTTCTTTAGAAATGCAAAATTATCATTGACTTTCATACAGCACCAAACTCTAAGAAAACCTATGAAATGACTGAAAGTTCTACTTGCACTTAAACTGGATACAGAATAAGATTTTCAGTGAACTGAAAATGCTCTCTAAAATTCACTGCTCAGAAAATCCTTTCTTTCTTTTCCAGTATATTTTCTCTTTGTTCTCAAACTATTGCTTCACTAGCACTAAAGCAAAAGCCAAGACTCTGGCTACACATATGGCAGTGCAGATGTCCAACTGGTTCATTGTTGGATGAGAGACAAGATGGAGAGAAACTAGTCATTTCTGTGGTATTGATTTTTTTTTTAAAGTTCCTTCCTTTTAAAAAGCTGGAGAATGGTAATAAACATCCAATTGCTTTTCACAGATATCCCTTTGCCCATAGCCCAGGGCAGAGCAGAATCTCTAGTTATCCAGGAACCAGAAGCATCAGTCATGCAATGGCTCTCCTCATTCTGGGGATGGAGAGAAATGAGCTCTATGAGAAGTTTCCAGCTCCCCATTTAAACCACCGGAATCATGACCACGTATGATCAATTTCACTCTTTTATTTCACACCATAACAGAACACAAAATGAACAAAAAATGAAGCAAAGGATGATGGACAGGGTAGGCAGGCCTTCTAGCTCCTTTGGGCAACAGGGCATTAGAGTCCCAGTGGCGCTTTTATAGACAGGTCTTAACAGGCCTAAGTGAACAACAAAGGATATGAATGTAAGTTCATGTAAGTGGTATGAAAGCTGCCCTGTAAAACTACTAGGTTGTCCTACTGTTTCTAAAATCAGAGGATATCATCTATTGTTGTACAATGCGACAATTAAATATGAAAATCATCTGAAAACTTATTCTGTCCTTGATTACTATTTTTTCAGCTGGAAACAAATTTAAATTTTCAGGGTTTTTTTTTTAATCTTCCTTGGATAATCATACTTCCCACATGGCGATTTATGCAAGAAAAATGCTTATAAACTTTTTTTTTTTTGCCAAAAAAGGAAAACTATAGAATAACTGAACATTTTGTGAGAGAATTTCCCATAAAATTAAGTATTATTTCTTACATGATTGGTACAAATTAACTGTATACAACAGAAGCCTAGACTATCTGCCTAGATAAAGTTTTCCTGAAATTTCTTAGGTAAATTTGTATGGAATTTACTGTTTGTATGAAATTTATCCATTGATTGTTGACCATCTATCAACATGTCACATACTCCAAATCCATTATTCTCAATATCCAGCAATGTACTGATTCTTTTCAATAGGAAAAGGTGCTTTTTGAAGCAATCTAGTGCTGACAAATTATATTATTATGCTTGCTGAATATGTATAAACACAAAACTAACCTCTAAACTCTTTATGCTTAAACCTATGCTTCGAGATTTAATTCTAAAACTAAAATGAGTCTAACAATATATGTGAAACTTATAGCATATAAAAGCAATAATGCTCAAATTAGCAACATAAATTTAGTGTGACAGACAATGCTACTGTACTGTATGCAACTAAATGCAAATATGACAGAATTTCTTCAGTATAGATTCGCATCTTAGTTCAGAATGTCAGCTAATGAATAAAATGTTTCAAGATTTTTATCTATTAAAACTACCGTAAGACCTTCAATTTTACAGTGAACAGTGAACTGTGATATGTTTTGGTGTCTTTCTCTTAAAATATATTGTTTTCCCTGTTCTTTTCATATTATCCCATATTTAAAGTACCACTTAACCTAGATACCAATGCAGAGCTATTATTCCTGGGGATAATTTTCTTTTCAGGGCACACTTGACAAGATTGGTAGACATTTTGATTCTGTACAATACAGAAGAAATACTAAATTTTATTGCAGAATTCGTGCTACAATATGACCTAAAACCTGGATATGTATTCCAGTAAAGGAGTGATGGCATGAGAAAGCTTCAAAACTGGAATTATAGACCAGTGTAAAATTATATAATAATTAAGAATCTTAATACCAGTTTCAATCATCAAAAAAACATTTATTAACTGCCAGAGATTAGGAAGGATGGAGGCAGGAGGTAGAGAAATAGTCACCACGTAGAAGGATGCAGTTTATAAAAGAAATAACTCCTGATGTTCTATAGCTGTAGAGAGTAACAGATGATAACAATGATTGACTGTATATTTCAGATACTAGGGAGGTTTAACTGTTCTCAATACACAGCAATAATCTCGAGGTCTGGCCTTTTGCAAATGTACCTCCCCCATAGGTTGGAATGCATTCTCATCTTTTCACTGACTTTTGAAGGCCTCGCCCTGTCTCATTGCCTGTAATATTTCTAACTTAGCTGTCTATAATAATCTGAGATAAAGGTAGCAGAGCTTTTGATCACAAGGCATGTGTGAAACTCATAGACAATTGTTGTATGATTGAAGCTATTACTTATATCTCTTAACACTGAAATGGAGTACACTCAACAAAACTCTTTAAGGTTTAAAAAAGCTATACCTGTATTTGTGTGTATTATATAGCATGTAATAAAATTCAAGTATCACAGGTAGTTGCCATGGTTAAAAAATTTAGGAAAAAACAAACTAAAAATATGAAGTGCCAAACCCCAAAAGGAATTAAGCCATAATACTGTATAATTTAGTTAAAACCTAGAAAAATTTCAACAGATATTTCCTGGTCTTTCTTCCAGTACATTTTATTTTGACTTCTTAGTATCAAGAGTTTTATACATCCTACATTTAGATTTGTCACTGGGAAGAAGGACAGGCATTCTTCTCATGTAATCTTCCCATTTCAATGATGATGTTAGTATGGAAATAGCTTTAGCCAAAAATATATTTGGCATGGTTTGTGGGGTGTGGAGGAGAGGCAAGGAATGAAAGTTCTAGAATATTTATAACTAACAGAACTCGTTACTTCTAAACAAAAAAAAGAAAAAGAAAAAGAACTCATTACTTCACTATGCTCAACTAATAAACCATTTTATTTTTTACAAAACATGTAACACAAGAATGAAGTACCGTAACGTATATGATTATACTGAAGCTCATTAGAGTGTCTAGTGACATACATTATGGAGCTAAACAAAAAAGGAATTCAAATTTTTTTAGAAAAATTAAATGAATTTCCAGTTACTAATTGAGTATTTTACCTCCTAGAGTTAGAGCCTGGTAGAGCACAGATATCAAAACATACTAAGGGTGAGGGAGCATCATATGGTGACTAGCTGAAATACAGACAGATAAAAATCTAGAAATTGCTGAAAGACCAGAATAGTAAAACATTGAACCAACTGATGGCTTAAAGGAAGGAAGAGAACAGGTACTGTATCAGAAATTAAATTTTAAAAATTTAAGGTCAAAGACAGTGAGATCTTTGAAGTTGAACCAGTCTAGGTATGGGACACATTTCAAATACTGAATGTAAATTTCTGAAAGTTAATGAATGCCTAAGAATTTTCAACGGAAGAGCCACAATCTAGGGTTTGAAAAGGTCATAAAGGTAAAATCAGCCAGGTGAAGACAGTGAGAATAAAAACCATGTCATAACCCCCAATCTTTCCTGAGCAAGGAAGAGATTCTTGGAGAAGGTGAAGAGGATGACATTCAAACTGTGAAACTGAAAAAAATAAAAACAAAACAAAAAACCCCCTAGATTTTTGATAATGTGGACATCAGCACATTAAACAACCTGAAACCAAACTGAAGTATATCTACAATAGTTTAAAAGCCTTAAATAAAATATAGTTTAAGATAACTGTCATCTAAAAACAATCTCTTTAAAGAACTATAGATTTGCATTTTTATAATAGATTTAAAAATAAAATGTGCATTTTTTACAATCACTGTAAAGAAGCATTTCCTATATCAAATACACAAGATGGAGAGTTTAAATTTAGTAATAACTATATAAAATTCCAAGTGAAAAGACTGCTTGTAACCCGTTAGTTAAGATAACAAAGAGTTTAATTTTTTCAGAAAAATTTAGAGTGTGGCTATATTTCAAAACAGTCAAAGAAAGGAACCCAGCCCATATTGTTCAAGTCAAATTTTCTGAAGAATATTTATTTACAGAAAACATTGTCCACGCTCACTGTTATTTCATTCTATGGTTATGCTTACCCACAGACATGAGTAGATTTTTATTAGAAGTATATTAGATAAACTGAAACCATTCTAGGGAAAAAAAAGGTGTCATAAATCATTGTTACCAAGAAGAAAAATGTTATTTCAGTAGTCATCTTTAAAAAAAATGGCTGTGACTTTAAAATCAGAATGGAAGCCTGCATGTGATAATGAAATTTTATCCTTAAGGTTGCTGATTTTTAGTTTAAAAACTAAATAACAACACCTAGAGCAGGGAATGGTGGCCCACACCTGTGAACACAGCACTCAGGAGGCTGAGGCAGGAGGATTGCCATTCGAGACCAACAAGGACTACATAAGCGAGTTCAAGGACAGTCTGCACTACATAGTCAGACACTGTTCAAAAACAAACAATAAATAATAACACCTAAACAGAAAGGCCAATAAGTAGGTGAAGGAAACCTAAATAAAGTTATGTATATTCAAACTCAGACAGCACATTTAAGTAATTAACAAGTTATTCTCCACCAAGACAATGTAGATTGTTAAAAATTTTAATGAGGGATAAACTTGAGGCTTTTATAGGTAAATGGATGCAGCTAGAGACCATACTCATAAGTGAAATAAATCAGACTTGCATGCGTAAATATCATAATGTCCCCCTACTATAAACAAAAAAAAAGGGTAAATAAGATCCAAACTGTACAACAGATATTGTGAAAATGAAAGGGAAAGTGCTCAAAAGGAAAGAACAACTGGGATAGGGGAAAGAAGAAAAGAAAGATGATATATATATATATACACACACACACACACGTGTGTATATGTAAATATATACAAATAGACAACTGTACTACAAATCTCCATTAGTTCATCAAAAAGAAGTTTGTGTTTTCATTGTGTGGCTGTTTGATCATTTTTTTTCATGCCTAAATCTTGTAATCTGAACAACTACTTTCAAGATAACAATATGCAATATATTAACGTGTTAATTTCCTATTTTTTGAAATTCTGTATCATTTTTATTTTTTGTTTTTTTTCGTTTTTAAAATAAAAAATATGAGTGAATACTAGGAAATCATAAACCATAACATGCCTTCCACTTTGAACATTCTCAAAATCTGAAAGCCAACAGTAAAATTTGTATCACAGAATTACTCACTAACAATATAACAAATGGGGGAAATAAAGCAATATAATCAATTTGATGAGTTAAGGATGGGGAGAGGTTGAGCAACGGATATAAAATTACAGATAAAAAGTATAGTGTTCTATCACACAGTAATGTGTCTATACTTAACAATAGTATGTTGCATATTTTTAAATAGCTAGAAAAATGTAACATCTGAGGAGGGTTATACACCTACTGCTCTGCCATGTCATGCCACATTCTGCTGGAACATGCAGCCCCCAGCGATCCTAAACCCATCACAATCTCTACATGAAAAAGGCAAAAATTGCAATACTACCCATAGATAAAGAATTTCTTGTTACAGAATAAGAGCTCTATACATTTACTAATAGAGCTGAAACAGACTCAGCTCTCAAAAATACTGTTCAGTGATGCAGCTGCATCTGTGGACATAAAGTGCATCTGTCCTTCTTTGGGACTGAAATAAAACCAAATCATTTACACTATCATCTAAAATTATAATTTCTATTTAATCACTACCAAGTGAGACTTGGCCTTGATTTCTTGGCCACTTTTTTATTTCATCAGTAGTATGCTGTATTTCTTTTTTTCTTCTATCTTCTGCCAAGCACTTCCTTCTATAATGACAATATGCAAAATACTATGTTTATAAAACTATGACTTTAATGCAAAGTGGTGATGGTTCGGCTTAATTGTGTCAATTTGTTTGACTTGGGAGCCACTCGAGGGAATGGTGACGCACGCGTCAGAGTATTTCTGAGTGGGTCATGGAGGCATGACCTCAGGTGCTATGTCTGATTCATTGCCCACTTCCCTCTGATACTGCTCTGTGTCCCTGAACCATGAAATAACTAACTTTTCCTTGACACATCCTTTTGCGGTAGTGTTCTTGCTGTGGAGCCTGTCTACCACAAACTGAATCCCCTGAAAGCATGATCTAAATTAAACCTCTGCTCCTTTAAGTTGTGGATGTCAGGCATTATGTACCAGCAACAGGTGATTATGAGGCCAGAGATATAGCTCAGTGGCACAGTGTCTGCCGGGCAAGTGCAAGGTCTTGCATTTCATTTGTGTAGAAAGAGAAAGAGAGAGAGAGAGAAAGAGAGAGAGGGAGAAAGAGAAAAAGAGAGAAAGAGAAAGAGAAAGTGAGAGAGAAAGAGAAAGAAAAAGAGAAAGAACAAGAAAGAGAGAGAAAAAGAAAGAGAAAGGAAGAGAGAGACAAAGAGAAAGAAAAAGAGACAGAAAGAGAAAGAGAGAAAGAGAGACAAAGAGAAAGAGAAAGAGAAAGAGAAAGAAAGAAAAATAGAAAGAGAAAAAGAAAGAAAGAAAGAAGACAGACAGGAAAATAAGGTTGGTTTATCTTATTTTCATTTGAAAGAAAAAAATGCTGTTATTAAGCATATAAAAAGATGTAGGCTAAGTAACCAATATAATCCTAGTGAAAATCTTTTTCCAAGCACAAATTTCCTTTTGAATAGCAACTTGATCTCATTAATATATGATATAAAAATTATGAAACTAAAATAGAGCTCGCATTTAGGTTTGAATTACATCAGATTCTTGCTTTACAAATATATTATGCTGATAAACTACACCTCTGACTCTAATTTCTAGGCCTTGGTTTTATCAACTATACAATGATATTTTTTTCACAACACTTCTTGAGTTCTTTCCATTTCAAATATAATGATATGAAGTGGTAGTACTAAAATATGTCATAAGAGAAGATTTAGACCAAGTTTCCAGAAGCACTCAAGAGCACAGGTCCATCCCAAAGAAGTAGTAAAAACAATGTGTTACTTAGCACATACAGGGCACTGTCGACTTCACGGCAACTAACCCAGTGAGACTGTAACCCCATTCTGGAAACTGAATTGCTTTTTTAATTCTTTGGCTTCAATAGTTTTTGCAAGCAATGATAATGTTTGCACCAAAACAATATTTGCCAATCAAGGAGCATTCTGTTTCGTTTTGTTTTGTTTTGGAGAGAGGGTCTCACTGTGTAGTTCAGTCTGGACTTGAACTCACTATTATCCCAGGCTGGCCTTGAACTTGAGGTGCTCCTCTTGCTTCAGCCTCCCGAGTGCTAGTATTACAGATGTGCACAACCATGTCTGGCCATCAAGGAACATTTTAAAGCATACCATCCTAATTAGAAAAAGTATAGAATCATTTTACTTTAATTTCTGTAACCCAAAACAATGGAAGGAAGTGTTAAAATGTTCTTTCCACTATGCATATTTTTTACTTTCTCCATTAAGAGACTAGATCCACAGTCGTGGATTAAAATTTTAGTTTCTCATGATGACATCTGCTAATAAATATTTTTTCATTCTAGTATGGTTAGATAATATGCATGGAATAATTTCAGTTCCTTTGCATTTACTTAAGCACTTTCTACTGGCTAGTATATGGTCTATTTTAGTGAACAACTTGTGCACAGTTGAAAAGAATGTGTTTTCTGATGTTGTTGGTTGGAACACTATAAACACCTACCAAGTTCATCTGTTCATATATTTGATCCAGTTGTTGTTTCTTTGTTGATTTTTTTGCCTAGTTGATCTATCTCTCTGTGACAGTGGGGCATTAAACTCTCCTGTTACAAATGTGTTATTGCTTATTTGGTTTTTCACGTCTATTAATACTTGTCTTATATAGATAGGTGCTCCCATATTTGGTGCATTTACACTTATGACTGTTATCTCTTCCTCTTAAATTGTTTCCCTAATAAGCATGCAGTGACCTTCTTTGTCTCTTTTGATCATTTTTGGTTTGAAGATCACACTGTCTGCAAACAGGATAGCTACCCCTGCTTTTTTCTGAGTTCCTATTGCACGGAGTATTGTTTTCCATTGTTTGACTTTTAGTCTATGAGTTTCTTTTTGAGTTAAGTGTGTTTCTTATATACAGTATATTGTTGGTTCTTGTTTCTTGATCCATTCTGTCATGCTGTTTCTTTTAATTGGTGAATTGAGGCCATTTACATTAATGTTTATAACTGATATGTACTGGCTTATCTTTGTCATGTTATTTTCCTGTTGTTGGTTCCATTTTGTCCCTCTGTTTAACTTCCTGCCCTGCCTGGTAGTTTCTTTCTGATGTTGTTCTTGGAGTTGTAGTCATTTGTATCTCTATGCAGAATATCTTTCAGTACTCTTTGTAGTGTTGGTTTTATGGTCATGAATTTCTTCAGTTGTTCTTTGTCATGGAAGTAACTTATTTCTTCATTAATTTTGAAAGATAGTTTTGCAGGGCACATCAGCCTGGGTTGGAAGTTGTTTTCTTTCAGGGCTTCAAATCCTTCACTCCAAATTCTTCTTGATTTGAGGGTTTGTGTTGAGAAGTCACCCATGATTCCAATGGGCTTTCCTTTAAAGGTGATCTGTTTCTTTTCCCTAACAGCTTTTAAAATTGTTTTTATGTTGAATTTCCAGGATTTTGATTATTATATGTCTGGGTATATTTATTTGTTATGGCTGTTGAGAGTTCTATATACTTCACTTATCTGTATATGAGATTCTGTTCCCATGCTTGGGAAATTTTCTGCTATGATTTCTGCAAATTGCTGAGTGTGTGTGTGTCCTTTGTATTGACTCCTGCTTTTTTATTGACACTATCTGCCTTATATTACTTTTCTTTGCCTTGTCTTGGAGCTACTGAATTGTTATTGTCCCTTGTTATTCTTAAGAGATTTTTCCTTTCATGATCACTAGTCATGATCCTGTCTCCAGTGTCTGAGAGTCTATCTTCAGCTTTGTTCAAGCAGTTTTTCCAGCTTTTAATGGAATTTTTAATATCCTTTTATCTCTTTGAATCTGTTGCATGCATGTAATTCTGTCCTATATTGTTCAAACTGTCTAACATTTTTCTCTAGGTTTTTTTTGTTTGTTTGTTTGTTTGTTTGTTTGTTTGTTTTTGGTCTGTCTTCTCTAGCTATGCTGAGCAATTCTTTCATTATGGATGTCAGTTCTTCTTTTTAGCTGAGAAATTATTTCTGATCTCATTTCCTGTGTAGCCTCATGGATATCTCCTATACTTGTTCTGGGTGGGCTAGGGGTCTGAGATTGCATTTTGCTTTTTTGTCTTGTCAATTTTTGGTTCTATTTCATGTGTCTTTGTTCCTGCACAAAATGCTGGTTTGCCTAACTTATCACCTGTTGGTTCATATTTTGGTATTTTCAATCTCATTAGTCTCATCTGTGTACCATGTGTACCTTAGGTAGAATCCTGTTGTGTTGCTGGCATTCCACAGTCAGTTGTCATGTGGTGTAGGGCAGGGGTCAATCACTTGAGTTCTTCCTGTAAGGGTATTTGGAGAGTCTCGTACTCTTCCTCAGCTGACTAGCCTAGGGGTACTGATGTGGACCAACCACTGGCTCATATTGTGTCAGACTTTTATCCAGGCTGTGAGTCCCATGTGTCCATTCTGTATGCCTCATTTGGGGCCCTATTGTGTCCCTGGGGATCTCACAGACCTTGTGCAGTCCCTTGGATAGAGTGTGGGTACAGTCTTAGGCTCACTGCAGTCCCCCAGATGGAGGACAGGCTCACTGGCATGGTCCCTGGCCTGGCACAGTCTCTTGGACCCTTTATGCATATTTTTACACAAAAATAATATTTAGGCTTTTGAATACTATTTAAATATAAAAAAGTAATACACCTGAGAAAATAGTGAAAAAAAACTATCTACAAGTAATATTTCCAAAAATAGTAAAAATACTTTTGAAAATGTTTTACAAATATTTTTAGTTTATTATATTTTAAAAAGCAAATCCTCTTAAATTTGTTACAATATTATGTTTCAAATTAAGGATCTCAGTGAGATATGTAACACTTTGAAATATAACTTCAGGGCCTGGAGGTATAGCTCAGCCACACAGCATCTTCCTGGCAGGTACAAGTTTTTGAGTTTGATTCCTGGTTCAAAAAATAAAACAAAACGAAACACAAAATATAACTTCATTACTTTTTTATGAAATAAAGAGACTAAGGAACAAATCTCTCTTATAACCTCTGAGGACAAAGATTTCCTTCAGTTGTTCTCAACAGCAGTTATTCTAGTAACAATTTCTTTGCAATATGAATGGTCACTTTTATTAAGTCATCGGAATTTGATTTCATTTAAAAGTATTTTTTGAAGCAAAGAAAGATGTTGTTTACGTAAACATGTTATAACCTGTAGCCTGTGATTTGACTAAAGCGCCGTTTTGCTGTTTTGTATGCGCCGTCTTAGACTAGAAACCCCCCTTAACCATTGCCCCCCCTTGATTCGCTAAGGTTTCTGTTTTTCTGTAAAATCCCTCTTCCCCCAGTAACCTAAGAAACAAACAGTTACAACTTTTAGGTTGCTGACCGAAAAGCGGGG
>RJWM01006184.1:0-86087 GCA_004363535.1 Dasyprocta punctata | reverse complement strand
ATAACAACCTCAAAAAAGGAAACAAAAACTTCAAACATGAAACATGTTTACGAAATCCTTGGTGACACAACATAGTGGTGTACTAGCTAATTTTGATGATAGCAAAATCAGTACTCCTGTCATTCTAAAAACGTGGATGAGCCACATGTCTAAATTAAGTCACTGTCCATTCGGATAGACTGAAGAAACATCACAGTGTAATAAAATGAATCTGAACCGGAATACCAAAAGGACTGGATTTGAATTCTGTATGAAACTGATGAGTTACTTTCATTCCAAATATTATTTTTGGCCTTATCTATAATGTTGAAATAACATTTATGGGCATGATCAAATACTGTAACATAAAAGAATTCTTGGCATACAATAGTTTAAAACCACTGGTTACTTTCACCTAAAACTTGCATAAAATAAAACTTTTATACCATGGTATTATAAGCTCATTTATATAAAGTATCATGAAAATCAAGTTTCTTATACAAAGAGTTATATATCTAGGCAATGAAAATGAGAGTGATTTTTCCAAATTGAAGGACCTATTTACTGTTTGTTGTAATTTTCTGTTGTAATTCTAATCACTCTTGCAATTCTCGTTATGTTTGACATTCTTTGCATAGTGTTCATCTCCAATTATATTTTCAGATTCCTTAGGATTCAACTCGTATGGCTTGTAACTTCACTTACAATTTGAGTAATCTCATTCTGTGTTTATAAATCAAGGGTCTTCCCTTAAGGAAACAATTTACACTTGCCAGACAAACACTAATACTATGCTGGCTTTGGATAACTGTCAGATAAGTGAAACCACTGGGGAAGGAAAAAAAATTAAAAGATTTCTTTCTGCACAACTTCTTATTCAAATAAAGGTAATCAGGACTTGCAATTAATTTTTGAAATTGTTCTATATAGACCTCAATGTTTCAAGCTTCATTTTCTGCCCTAGGCTCCATCAGTAAAACCCACACATCTCCCTGTGAGCAAAGCAGCTGGCTTTTTAAATATGTCTCGTAGTTCTTATTTACAATCCTAATCACATCATTGATTTCAGTAATCTTTCAGTAAGAGTGGTTATTAATTCTGTCAAAGCTGAAACTGGGATTCACTTTTTTCTTTTCTTTTTTTTTTTTGTAAAACTGGACAATTAATATTAAGGTTAATAATGTGATTCTAGAGGCCTCTGGGTGATTAGCAGTTTCCTGTGGTTGAATATGCAACACAGTAAAGGTACTACCTTTACTTAATATGGTGCATATTTCCCAAAACCACTTACTGTACAAGCTACAAATGGCTACATAAATATATAAGAAGTGCAGTTTATAACTTAGAGATAACTAGATTTTTGTTTTTCTAATTTAAAACACAGGCATCGCATAAGTTTTATCTGACTGATTCTTAATTCAAGACACTATAGGATAGTTTTTGTCTGCTAAAAGTAAAAAAGTAAAGGAAAGTAAAAGAAGAAAGAAGTGTGAAGAAAGAGGAGAGAGAAGAAGGTATACGACCTTTATCAACCCAAGTGCATTTTTAATACACTAAGGAATAAAACAATGTTCTGCAAAGAATAGGATAAAACAAATATGAAGAGTTTAAGAGGTATTTTTGAGAAATAAGATTTTTCAATATCCAAAGCAATGGAAGAAAGGGTAAGATGAGGTAATGCATTATTGTTTTCAGAAAGAGGTCATGAGCCAATGAAGACTGTCATTCTGACTCAGATTTATCTATTTGCATTCGGAAAGTGTGGAACAATATAAGTTTCCAAAAGACAACTTACTACAAAAATATAATATGTAAAGGATCTGGCATGAGTATGTGTTCAATATTAATTACTCATCCCATCCCAATATCCAGGAAGAATATATACAGATATATGCATGTCTATAATGCATATAAATTCAAATATATATTACCTACACACACAAATGCACACAGAATCAGTGTCAAAGCCATTGACTCCTTTAAAAATATTTCTGGACCTTTTATTGGTCAATGTCTGTTATAGAAAGGGATACAGTATCTCAACTGAAACAATATTATTAGAAAATGACATCGTGAACATTAGGATGTATAATTCATGTTGCTTTCATTTGTGCAGGCCATTGCAAAAATCCATAAATCATTTTCTTGTTCAGGTATTGCTTAAGTGCAATTTGTCATTTTGCATTAGAGGGCTGCTTCACCTCATTCAGTGCTTTTAATTCACTGTTTAGAGTTTAACAAAATGCTGGCCCTGTCTGATCACTGAGAAGACACTGAAATGTGAAGCCACACCAATCTCAGCGAGGTTAAACAAAATGGAGAAGCACATTTCTGCTGTGAAGAATTTCTACTTTGAGTACCAAGACAATGGTACTTAATGGAATATCTAATATTCATTTCAAGAAGGACTGTTCTCTGAGGGATAGAAAACATTATAACAGTAACTAGATTACCCGAATACTTATAAGAGCATATGTTATAAATATTTCCCAGGAATTCTAGTTTTTATTCACTCTTCCTGCAGATGAACAAAAGCTAACACACTGGCTTTGTGACAGTGGCTCCAAAGCTTTCCTTTTTCTCCAGTTAAGCTGGGTGACATTCCTGCAAGTAAACCTATTTCATGGTCAGCCATACGACACCCAACTCAGTCTTGGTATTTTGCATTTGAACTTTGAGGTGCACTCGCTGGAAATGGGAAGTGCCAGGAACCATCTAACTCCATCCTGGTCCAGTCTGGCGTTTGAAACGCTTCTTATTAATAAATTAAAAATTTGTCTTCCAATTCTTTAAAAGAAGGGGTAAAAAGCTTATTCTCTCAAAGCTCTGGGCACACTGCAATAATAAGAGGATTTAGAAACAAATTGCTTTTGAGTCATGTTAAATCACTGCAAACACTCATTTATCCACACGCTGGTTAACACACTTGTTTCCCTTCCGCTCTTTTCAGCCAAGGGTAGGGACAAGAAAGCAACCCCCTAACCTAGTTTCAAAGTTTGTAAAATGTTCTGGAAGAACTTTAATGCCCCCTTACTTCTGCTCCACTCGGAACACTTCTCCCCATAGATAAATGTACATTATCACTCTTAGACATAAACCAAGACTTTTACGAAAATTGATTTTTATAATCTTTGTCCACATGATACAGACTTGTTTTCCACCTTGTGCTGGGATGCAGTTTGTTGACTCAGAAGGCTGGAGCTCCTGGCGCGCTGGGGTGTGGGAGGGAAGGATTATGTGCATATTTACTCCTCCCTTCCCACTCCGTTCTTGAATCCAAGAACAAACGCAGGATGTATATGATACTCCACTCATTCAGACAGCTCATCGACCTCCCCACCCAAGGTGATGTATATGACATCAAGAATGCTCTCAATTCTAGAATTCTGGGGTCAAAGGGCAGGAAAGCTGGGCGGCGGGGGTGGAGGGGGAGGAAGTCGGGTGGATTTGCAGGTACCATAACCAGAAAGGATGTAAACCTGTGTTTTGAAAGTATTTTTAAAATGCAAATTTAAAGTGTTTTGCTTTGTCGGTGTCAGGCTTGGGTTATGTCAATGGCTCAAAGGTAAGGAGGCAGAGAGGGTTGTTAATGTCGCTATCTAAATCTCGGTTTCAAACAAACGCTTTTGCAATGGTCCTTGGAAGGAGAGCCCCGCAGCGGGTGTTGGGGGAGGCCGGGCTCGGGTCTATTCCCGTGAAGACTCCACCGTTACCCCTCTGGTCCGCTGCTGGCACCGCAGAGACTAACAATCAGAGAAAAGAGACCTTTGGAGGCCCCAGGCCTGGCGTCGCTGGCGCGGACACGGGCTTTGGTGACCCAAGAAATCCAGTAGAGCCCCCAACAGGCGAGCCATGCCCGAGGAGGGCTCCAAAGCCAAATGATCCAGCTTGCTCTATGCTGTTTTCGCCGCTAGGAGACGCCTGTGACCAACGTTTGAGGGAAGAGTTACCATTCACACACATTTGCTATTAAAAAAAAAAAGAAAGAAAAAAACCGTGCAGTTCAAGTGTTACAGTGGATGTAGTGATTATTTACAGGGAAATCTGGCCATCTCTCCACATTCTCATCACCCGCTCTACAAGCTCTCTGGCTTTCAGCAAACGCCCTAAATCGGCTAAAACTCTCTGTGCAGTTTCCATGCAGAAATCCACCTTCCCCAACAAATTCTGGATCTGCATTGTCATTCACTCGCGTGTCTCTCACGCGCGCGCACACAAGTGTTTCCACACGTACAAGCGAACATATTAGAAAATTACCGTCATTTTCACACGGCTCCATGGTTCTGATGAGTCAGCTTGAAGACAAAACATTTTATTGCCACCCGCAGATCTGATGAAAAAGAAGAGGGGCAAGGGGTGGGAAGCAGAGACGCAACACTGCATTAATATTCGGATACACTATAATCTCCGTTTCATCGATCCACAGGTCGTTTTATACACTGCCGCTCCATTCTCAGATACGTGACGCTAAAATCATTTTAACTGCAGCGGTTTTCCCTTGGCTTTGGCCAGTCGTCAATTTACTGCAGCTGGCAGAGGATTAGCCATTTTTGCTGGCATCCTTTCCTTCTGCCCGCGGGAAGGCAGGACCCATCTCCCGGAAGAGTCCAGTGGGGGAGGGTGGGGGTCGCAGTGGACACGAACTCGCGGGACTCGCAGGAGCACGCTTCGGCCCACGATCACGCGCGTGGCCGCTCGCGCTTCGGAATCCCCTGCCTGAAGGGAACAGCACTGCACGTACCTCTGGGTCGGAAACGACTCCCCTTTCCTCGCAGGCTGAGGTGATGTTACTCTTGGGTCATTCATTACCAGAAAGCCGCTAGGGAACCTTCTCCCTAGCCTCTAGCGTAAGGAGGAGATTAAACCAGGGCTGTTGTAGTGAATAAACAAGGTATTCCTTGCGAGTAGCCCATGAATTACTATCAATATATGTATTTATGGATCTTGCCTTGGAGAATCGGCACGCAATCCACTCTCCAGCACTGAAGAGTTCGCGCTGTTTTAACTTCACAGGAACTGGCTGCGACGCGTGGCCCCCGCACCTCGCCCGTGGGCACGGAGCTGGCCAAGCGCGTCCTGCAGGGCTGCGGCGCCTCCCCCCGGACGCACGCCGATCGGGTGGCCGGGGACCAGGAGGGGGGACGCGGGCACCGCAAATGTGCAGACGTGTTGGCACAGACCCGCAGCGGTGCACACTCGGAGCTCGGCGTGTGTACCCCAATTAGCGCCCCGCCCGCCTTTGCAGCCGCCCGGCAGTCCTCACCCAGCCAGCTGACCTTCGGCTGGGCAAGCACTATGCCCTCGTCTATCACGGGGCGGGGCGGGGAGGGATCGCCAACTGTCACCAATTAAAAAAAAAAAAAAAAGCAGAAAATAGCGCGCGCTCTCCGCCGCTGCGTGGCACTTGGCCAGACCAGACCAGGCGCAGGGATATCGGAGGCGCTTTGCAAGGCCGGGTGCCACTCAGAACCCCGGCGGCAGAGCCGGGCTGCTGGCACAAGCACAAATCAAACTCTCTGAGCTTTGATCTGTGCACTCACAGCTCGAAGCCCGGTCTCCAAATCAGTGCATCTGCTTGGTCTGAATTGTGTGGCTGTGCCTTCAGGGCGGGAAGAGGCACGTCTAACGCTCCTGCACGTCTATGGGCGCCGCCAACCCACATCCCTAGCGTGAATCCCTCCGCTTTTTAGGGCCCACCCAGTCGCCTGGTCAGACCGCCAAGCTCCTCTCCGAGCCGCTCCACCAGATCCCCCCACTCCCAGATTGACACATGTCACATTTTATACACTTTTAAAATGTCCTCTTGCCAGTCTCGCGGAGAGTCCCTTCATTAGGTAACCCCTGCCAATTAGTGGCCCTTGTGCAACTTTTTCCCCTTCTTGGTGATTTCTTTCCATGATCAGTAGCCGGGAAAATACCTTAAAGGAAAAAGAATGTTAGCATCATTGGAAATCCCGCTCCTAGGAGAGGATACCGCAGCTGTTGCTATTATGGTTTCACAATTGCTGATGCAAACAGGGGAACCTCTGAATTCCCTCCCCATTACCTGCGGCTGGGGACTGAGAACTTTCCGCGGTAGAGTCCCCAGCCGGCGCCTTGGGACCTGCGGGCTGTTCTCGCTCTCACACTCACACTCACCGGGCAGCCCGGCCGAGGGTTTTGTCCCGCCCCGCCTGGTTGCCGCGTGACGTATATGTCTGACAGCCATCTTGGCCAATAAGCACTTGGTTAGTGGGTGGTGCTCCCCGGCTATTGGTTGGCAGAATGAGGGCGCTGCGCAAAAACACAGGAGCTGAGCGCTCGGAGCTCAGAAACTGCCAGCCGAGATCGCAGGCTCAGAGGCTGAAGCAGGAGGCAGGACTGAAAAGAAAAGAGGCAGGTTAGAGGGAAAGAGGCTTGGGAAGCAAAGAGCAGAAGAGAGGTTGCCCGTTACATTCACAGGAAGGCAACTACCGGCGGAGAAGAGGACGGAGCGAGACAAGACTGTGAAAGCCAGAAACTACAAATAGAGCGAAAGAAGAGGAAGAAAAAAAAATGTCAAGAACATTCAAACAGAGAAATGAAGAGAACCAAAGTTTTATGCTGCAGAGCCGTTCCTTGTGTTTCAGGCACAATATTCTCTCGCTGTTTGTAAGCCCTCTTGCGTTTGCCAGCCGTTGACATTCAGCGGCATGTTCAGCGGTGCCGGCTGCATCTCCTCTTCCTTCTCCTCTTCCTCTTCATCTTCCTCCTCCTTCTTTCCCTCCTCCTCATTCTCCTCCCATCAGCAAGAAGACAAACGGAGGACAGTCTTGAAATATCGAAATTTCCTCCTTGGGATTTGCCAGCGCCGCGTTGCGCCAAGACTGTCGGAATAAAGGACGCTGACTATTGTATGATCATTATTTTATTAATTGGCCAGAGGAAGATTACAGATGAGGAGAGGGGCATCTGTCACCCTTCCTGAGCTAAGATTGAAAAATGAGGCTGGATTGGAGGAAGCTCTAAAATGAAGCAAAAGGAATAAGATTTTTAAAGACACAAAGCTACAAGAGCCCCCCACGCAGTACACTTTTATTTGTATTTTTTTTTTTTGAGATTTTCTTCGTGGTGGTGGAGGAGGTGACTGGGTGGCTGACTGGCTAAGGGAAGCTGCTTCAGTTCCTTTTGGAGATGATTGTGCTATTATTCTTTGCCTTGCTCTGGATGGTGGAAGGAGTCTTTTCCCAGCTTCACTACACGGTGCAGGAGGAGCAGGAACATGGCACTTTCGTGGGGAATATCGCTGAAGATCTGGGCTTGGACATTACAAAACTTTCAGCTCGCAGGTTTCAGACGGTGCCCAACTCACGGACCCCTTACTTGGACCTCAACCTGGAAACTGGGGTGCTGTACGTGAACGAGAAGATCGACCGCGAGCAAATCTGTAAGCAGAGCCCCTCCTGTGTCCTGCACCTAGAAGTCTTCCTGGAGAACCCCCTGGAGCTGTTCCGGGTGGAGATTGAGGTGCTGGACATAAACGACAACCCCCCTTCTTTCCCGGAGCCGGACCTGACGGTGGAAATCTCTGAGAGCGCCACGCCAGGTACCCGCTTCCCTTTGGAGAGCGCGTTCGACCCAGACGTGGGAACCAACTCCTTGCGCGACTACGAGATCACCCCCAACAGCTACTTCTCCCTGGACGTACAGACCCAGGGGGATGGCAACCGATTCGCCGAGCTGGTGCTAGAGAAGCCACTGGACCGAGAACAGCAAGCGGTGCACCGCTACGTGCTGACCGCGGTGGACGGGGGAGGAGGGGGAGGCGCCGGCGAAGGAGGGGGAGGCGGCGGGGGAGCGGGCCTGCCCCCCCAGCAGCAGCGCACGGGCACGGCCCTGCTCACTATCCGAGTGCTGGACTCCAACGACAATGTGCCGGCCTTCGACCAACCCGTCTACACTGTGTCCCTACCCGAGAACTCGCCCCCGGGCACGTTGGTGATCCAGCTCAACGCCACCGACCCGGACGAGGGCCAGAATGGAGAGGTCGTGTACTCCTTCAGCAGCCACATTTCGCCCCGGGCTCGGGAGCTCTTTGGACTCTCTCCGCGCACCGGCCGGCTGGAGGTGAGCGGTGAGCTGGACTATGAAGAGAGCCCGGTGTACCAGGTGTACGTGCAAGCCAAGGACCTGGGCCCCAATGCTGTGCCTGCGCACTGCAAGGTGCTGGTGCGAGTGCTGGATGCTAACGACAACGCGCCAGAAATCAGCTTCAGCACAGTGAAGGAGGCGGTGAGCGAGGGCGCGGCGCCGGGCACCGTGGTGGCCCTGTTCAGTGTGACTGACCGCGACTCGGAGGAGAATGGGCAGGTGCAGTGCGAGCTGCTGGGGGACGTACCCTTCCGCCTCAAGTCTTCCTTCAAGAATTACTACACAATCGTGACCGAGGCCCCCCTGGACCGGGAGGCCGGGGACTCCTACACCCTGACCGTGGTGGCGCGGGACCGGGGCGAGCCGGCGCTCTCCACCAGTAAGTCGATCCAGGTGCAAGTGTCAGATGTGAACGACAACGCGCCGCGTTTCAGCCAGCCGGTCTACGACGTGTATGTGACCGAGAACAACGTGCCAGGCGCCTACATCTACGCGGTGAGCGCCACCGATCGCGACGAGGGGGCCAATGCCAAGATAGAATACTCTATTCTCGAGTGCCAGATCCAGGGCATGAGCGTTTTCACCTACGTGTCCATCAACTCTGAGAATGGCTATTTGTACGCCCTGCGATCCTTCGACTACGAGCAGCTTAAGGACTTCAGCTTTCAGGTGGAAGCCCGCGACGCCGGCAGCCCCCAGGCGCTGGCGGGCAACGCTACCGTCAACATCCTCATAGTGGATCAGAACGACAACGCCCCTGCCATCGTGGCGCCCTTACCCGGGCGCAACGGGACTCCAGCCCGCGAGGTGCTGCCCCGCTCGGCGGAGCCGGGTTACCTGCTCACTCGCGTGGCCGCGGTGGATGCGGACGACGGCGAGAACGCCCGGCTCACCTACAGCATCGTGAGGGGCAACGAAATGAACCTCTTCCGCATGGACTGGCGCACCGGCGAGCTCCGCACGGCTCGCCGGGTTCCTGCCAAGCGCGACCCCCAGCGGCCTTACGAGCTGGTGATCGAGGTGCGCGACCACGGGCAACCGCCCCTGTCCTCCACGGCCACTCTGGTGGTCCAGCTGGTGGATGGCGCCGTGGAACCCCAGGGCGGGGGCGGGAGCGGAGGCGGAGGGTCTGGGGAGCACCAGCGCCCCAGCCGCTCCGGCGGTGGGGAAACCTCGCTGGACCTCACCCTCATCCTCATCATAGCGTTGGGCTCGGTGTCCTTCATCTTCCTGCTGGCCATGATCGTGCTGGCTGTGCGCTGCCAAAAGGAGAAAAAGCTCAACATCTACACGTGTCTCGCAAGCGACTGCTGTCTCTGCTGTTGCTGCTGTGGCGGTGGGGGGTCGACCTGCTGTGGCCGCCAAGCCCGGGCGCGCAAGAAAAAACTCAGCAAGTCGGACATTATGCTGGTGCAGAGCTCCAATGTCCCGAGTAACCCGGCCCAGGTGCCTGTGGAGGAGTCCGGGGGTTTTGGCTCTCACCATCACAACCAGAATTACTGCTACCAGGTCTGCCTGACCCCAGAGTCTGCTAAGACCGACCTGATGTTCCTTAAGCCCTGCAGCCCTTCGCGGAGTACGGACACTGAGCACAATCCCTGCGGGGCCATCGTCACCGGCTACACCGACCAGCAGCCAGACATCATCTCCAACGGAAGCATTTTGTCCAACGAGGTAAGGCTGAAGCGAAAGGACCACCATCTCTCATCTCCTCCATCCGAGAGCCTCCTCTAGCCCGGCCCTTGTATCTCTGCTGCACTGTGTATTTACTTTTAAGATATTAGCTTATTTGTATCGTTGTGGGAGGGGGAAGGGATGTGGGGGTCACTTTTTCCTACCCTTTTGTGTGTAACCTAACTCTCATGTGTTTTCTAATCCTCTGCGCTCCACCCCTCCATATTTATTTTCCTTCCCTCTCTGGGTGTTTTGGCTCCTTGGAGCTCCCTCTTTCCTCTCTTCCCATCTTTCCTTTAAAAGCTGAACTCTCTGTGGGTCCTTTTCCTGCTCAGAAATCTGAGAGAATAAGGGAAAATACGCGGAGGGAGAGAGTTGTGGGGGGAGGGGCTAGCTAGCACTGGCAAGGATCCTTTTCTCTTTGCATCTGTCCCAGGAGTTAATAAAGTTTATTCTATTTTGCTTCGTGATCGCTGCTTTCAGTCGCGTGTATAAGTAAGCAATAGACTGTTTAACTTTCCACAGTGTCTAAACTCGAATGCATGTGCAAGTGAACAAGTTATCAGATCCTTATCCTCTGAACTCCAGTTGCAAAAAAAAAAAAAAAAAAAAAAAAAAAAAAAAGCCTTCAGTTCTGCTCTGGACAGCATTTACAGACGCTCTTGAAGCCTAACGCCCACACAGTGTGAATTTGAATGAAGTTGCTTTGGCACAGACCCCTGTAAGAGTAACGAAAAGCTTCAACAATTGTTGTCTTAAATATTTCCTTTGGCTAATAATTAATTACCTTCTTGCCACTGTTTTTGATATATTCTCGCTGTTGGCTTTCTACATCAAAGAATTTAGCTTGTCAATTCTGATTTACTTTTAAAAGATGGAGAAGTAGCACAGTTGGAGTGGGGATGGCGAACTGAGTTGGTTTATGTAAAACAAAATTCGGACCTGAAAAGGTGTGTGGGTTGTGGAGGTTGGGAGAAAACCGAGGGCCTTTGAAGGGGGAAGAGTTGCGGGGTAGGAGTGTGATCTCCTGTCTCCTCAGCTCCTTATTTTATTTCTTTGAGTCTTAGATATTACTCATTGACTTTCATGACTATTTGTACAGCTCATTTGTATCTTAAGTACATTTTGAAAATAAACAACAAACTAATTCCATAAAATATCCAACCTTTTTGCTTATTGAGCGTGCTGTTTTTCTTGTGTCAATCAGTATGCACCTAAACACTTTTTTGGGCCACCAAAGGAAAAGACTGAGAGTTTAACTAGGTTGATCCTTTAGAGACAATGGTTGATGAGCCCTAGCCCTGAGGTCATTTGCATTCTCCTTTTAAAAACAAAACAAAAAAAAACACATTTAAAGTTTGCCAATATAGGTTTAAACCTTTACAGTTAACTGAAAGAAAAAACATGCATTCATAAGTCTGTGCATATCTTCCTTGCCCTTACTCAACGTCACTAGGTTGAGGTCTTAGGAAAGCTTGGAAATTTATAAACATATATAGTTTGAACTAGATACAGTTCCAAAATCAGAAACATTATTAATGAAATCCTTAGCATTCAAATGCTCTTGATTTATTTATTTTTTCTCCTAGACTAAACACCAGCGAGCAGAGCTCAGCTATCTAGTTGACAGACCTCGTCGAGTTAACAGGTATGAACTCTTCTATTTCCCTAGCCTGATGCATAGACAATTTATTACCTAGTAAAAGTAGAACGTAGGTATTTTATCGGGTACAATATTTGATAGTACAAGCTAAAATATATAAAATATTTTAAATTAGGTTATAACATCAACATATAATCTTCTCTATTTTTTAAAAGGTATATTTTATTTTTACACAAATTACAAAGATTTTCATGAGTTTATACTCCTACATGGATTGTGATAGGTTTCATAACTGTTCCATATAGATATATTTGTCTTATAATATAAACATATACTTAGTTCTGTTCAGAAAAATACCTAAACTTTTAATTTCTAAGTATTCCAATTACTGCAAAATGCTCAATTTTTAAAAAGTAGCCTTGGGTTATGAAAACTACTTTATGCAGAGATACAGTCAACTGAGCGGACTGTGAATCTGCAGCACACATCTGTGACCATGTGGTGGCAGAAGAATGTTTTCTCTGCTTCTTCACCTCTTTTCATTCTAATATTCACATTTTTGTGCTTCTAGTTCTGCATTCCAGGAAGCGGACATAGTAAGCTCTAAGGATAGTGGTCATGGGGACAGTGAGCAGGGAGACAGTGACCATGATGCCACCAACCGCGGCCAGTCAGCTGGTAAGTGTCATCAAAAGACATTCTAAGTGCTGATTTTGTAGGTTTTTTTTTTAAATAAATCTTAAAAGGATGACAGTCTAAGTAGTTTTCTAGTTAGTTTAATGTTGGCAACACTACAAAAAGATAGTGTCATCCTGTGTTGGTGATTGCATGCTCTGAGTCGTGAAAGGATTCAGAATTCATTGGAGAGTTAAAGTTAGAAATTCATTGTGTAATAGATAAGAATATGAGGTCCACCTTCCTTGGGCAATGTTCTTCAATGGGTTATATTGTATACAAAAAGCAATAGATCTCTAGCCTGTGTTCAGTCTCTAAACATTCAGTTAATTAGCATACTATTAGACTCATTTATGGATGAAGTAACTGAAGATAAGTGAAATCGATTGACCTGCACCAGGTCGCAGGAAAATAAAATGGTGACCGGGGACTAGAATCCAAATGTCATGCTTTCCAGAGCAATGCACTTTTCATACCACCAAGTACTGAGTGAAAGCAGGAGTGATAACTATAATCATGAATATCTTGAGAGCAGAGTTTCCAATCTTGAGTCTTTGGGCTTCAAGACACTATTAAACAGGAGATAATGTGTATTTTCTGGAGCATTCTAGGTTTCTTTATAATTTTGAGAGGGTTTATGATCCATTAGAAGTCGAACTGAGTGAATTTGTGTGTGTGCTGGTAGTCACTGATGAGAATCGCAATGGTATAGATCACATATGGTATATATAGATTTTTTACTTCATTTTCCTTTAATGTTTTCTATGTAAGTTCAACCTGTAAGTTTTGCAAGATCCACTAACCCTAAAAACTCCTATGAGAAATTGAAAATGTACCTTAAAATGGAAATAATTTCAGAAACTTCCAGTTTTCTTTAGATTTCTTCTATGAAGGCATGCTTGCTGGATTTTTAACTTTTGCTTCATCTTTCGTGTTTACTTGACACATGAAGAGATCAAAAGACTAGTCAACTTTTGTAGGTTCTCAAAAAGACCGGCTATGGGTTTTACTCAGCTCACTCAATATTTGACATTTATTGCCGGTAATGATATCACCATAGAGGTACGCAGAAATTCTTTGCAAGGTAGCATTCCTTGCATAGCACACTTGGTGTAAGAGTGTTGAGGCCCTGTGTTAAAGAGCAGCCTACACCCCATGTTGTTATGGCAGCAGTGCTCCCCACAAGCTTCTCCCTTGGCTAATGTGTCTTGTGTCTATGGCTGCCTTAGCCTTGGGAAACCCAGGCGGGAGGAAGGGGAAAAGGCTGCTCAAGGGTCTCTTTATATTGCTGCAAGTCATTAATATGCAGACCTAATGAGACTTGAGAACTGCCAAGAATCCCCGGAGGTCCCTGCCCCTTGCGGGCCTTCATGCTAAGTGAACAGAGCGTCTATTTAGTGTCTGGGAACCTGACAACAAACCAGATCTTGCCAGAAGTTTATATCTGAGTACAAAGTCCCTTTCATTTTTGGCCTATATATGGTATATGATTTATTGTTATCTTTCAAAAACCGTACATGTAGAATTGTTCATTTTAGGTTTTTTTTTTCAGGGTTTCTAATTTAACTCTCAGCCTTATAAAACTTTTAAAACAAAATGTCTGATTAAAGAAAAAAACTACTACATGTTTCTTTGGATGTATTTTATTCCTTTCTCCCTCACCCTCCTTTTGTTTTTTCCTGTAGCACTCTACTCTCAGTAAACATTTCAATTAGTTTAGTCCTTAGACATAATGAACTGTAATAGCCCAACTAAAGAAAGAGAAATGAGTGAGAATCTGCAAAAGGATCTAAATTTGGAAATCACATAGGATTATATACCCATCAATGTGTCTTCCCAGTGGTAATTCTACTTCACAGGTACTTAGTGTGGCTCTTCTGATAAGATTTTTTTCAAATTAGTTGAAATGTCAAACCTTTTAAAAGAGTATTAAAATGTTAAAGCGTATACTTGCAAAACATTTTCAGAAAGTAAAACAGTTTTCATTTTTCTTTATCAAAAGAGTGAGATTTATTTCCTGTCTCTAATTCTTGGATGCATGAAAGTATTACCGAATTGCTCACTCACTTATATATTTCATTAGTATTTACAGGGCAACCACAACATACCAGGTACAATAATAGCTGTTTTAGGATTGTAGTAAAGCACTTATGGTAAGAAATAGTTGCACCTTTGGTGCAAAATTATAATCAGATTCAGTATGCTTAATTTCATTGTAAGAAGTGGCTTCTTCCTTTAGTATAAATCCCAAATGCCGAGACTTTGCTTAATTACTGACTTTTAAAATTCCTCATGGATGTTGTGCATTGTAAACCTTACAGCAAGTAGGTAGGCTATTTTGAAGAAGTTATGCCTGCTTCCAGTAAATCTGTTTTATTTCTTTGTAAAGCCAGCTAATAATTATGCTCCAAGTTTGCAAATTAGATGGCATTATTCATAGCACATCTCTTTCTAGGTTAAGCATATGAAATAATCGTTCTAATAAGCAAATCCCACCTAACTGTATTTTAGGGGGAAATATTAAATTATCAAGGAATACAATATTGGAAAGATAAGCATCTTACATTCTCTCTTTCAATTTATAACTGATCTCATACTATAAGATATATAAGATTTAACTTAGTGCTTCACCTGTTTAAACCTCCTAAATGTTTTATTTTTGCACTTTTTTCCCCCATTACTTCACATTTACTTATCTATGCCTTTTCTTTATTCTGTTATGAGTAGTTTTGGTTTTTGTGCTTTTTTTCTCCCTCTGTGCTTTTCTCCTTTCTGAGCCACTGTTGCAGTCACCAATCTTGTTCACAGAAGGGCTTTAAACACCAAGGCAGCTGCACAGAGAATCACATAAGCTGTTTCAGTTTCCCACTGCACCTGGCTTCATGTGTAAAATTCTTCGACTTGACCACTGCTCTGTAGCACTTTTCTTTCTATAGCCTTGTCAAGGTGCTTTCCGTTTTTTTCAGTGCACTATTGATGTATTGGTTAGATATGGCAGAAGTCCAAAGAGATGTGGTAAATACATGCATAAACCATCACAAGAGGAAAAACTAATTAATCACAGTTTACAGAGCTAAAAGCAGACTTCGCAGGAATATATTTTTGATCTTATTTATTAAATTCATTAGATTAAAGGTATTTTTCTATTTTAGCTGTATATTCTTAAAACAATTTTAATATTATTTGAGGTTCAGCGGGGCTGGTTAGCTCAGTTGGTTAGAGTGTGTGCTAATATTATATGAGGTTTAAGGAGATTTTTAAAATAAAAGTTTTCTTCCATTAAATATCTATGCTATAAATAATGCTAGATTTTATCATGATTCTATTTTGAATACCTGATTCTAGTAAAAAACTATGCTGAGGAGACTTTGATAAGTGAATAAGTCACTTGTTATACTTTACGGAAAAGTGTTAAATTTCTCCTGTAATTTTTTTTTTTCAGTTAGAGGAAAATTATCTTCTAAATAATGCTGGTTCTTAGATATTTATAAAATTCTTACCATGCATGGTGCAAATTTGGTTATAAATTTAAAAAGTAAAATTACTTGAATTAGTGTTTTCTAGATGAATTTACATTAGTTATTTACAAAATTTATTCAAATTTTTGGTGAATCTCTGAGCTACACCCTGATAATGTATAAAGATTTGTAATTGGAAAAATAGACAAACTATTGACAGAAATTGGAGAATACCAGAAGTATTTTGTAAGATGAGTAGGGATACAATTTTGATATTTAATTTTTGTTTTTATCAGTGAAGTACATTGATAAACATATGACCCCCTAAACCATGTTTTTTTTAAAAAAGTATACCTATTCTTAAAGTTAATCTCTCTTTGTTTTTCATTATTATATAGTTAATCAAAGACAGGAAAACTCAAAAAATGAAGTGTTGCTATCTTTACAAGTGACTTATCATAATTTAATGAAGCTTTGTTGAATGAAAAGGAAATATGCACATAACTTTGTATTATTACTTACATCAAAAACCAGCACCAATTGGATACAATTCTCTTATTTTGAAAATTGCAGTTTATTCTCAGTGGAAATATCCACTGCCTCTGACTATAGGGGATCAGTTTAAAAATATGTATTTTAAAATTTGTCTAAATATATCTTTGCATAACAGGCAGTCTATCACATCAGCTGTCATGCCTTGCAGAGCAGATCATTTCTGAGAAGTGGAAAAAATAAATAACTGGAAAAAGAGATTACAAATAAAGAATATAGACTGAAACATTTTTTAGATATTACCAAAAATTCAAAAATAAGGTTTGCTCTGCATTTTTCCTGCTATGTAAATGCCACAGGTATATAGTAAGGACATTTGAATGAGAAAAACAACGTCTAGTTAAACTTGCTAACTATTGAGCCTCCCATTTGAGCCATTAAGAAATCACATGAACAATGTAAAGGATATACGTTTTATCCTGTCACAGGTACTGTAGCATCTGTCACCCTCGTGTGTCACGTCACCATTTTTCACAAAATGCCTTAGATATACCTCCACTTATTTGATAATTAAAGTAATATGTTTAAAAAAGCTAGTAGTAACTGCTAAGAGGATTATTAGTCATACAGCAGCTCCCTAAATTGAGGACTGGCAACATACATTTATTTTGTGTTCAAAATACATCTGTAAATAAAGGAGAAAACACTTTTCAGTCAATTTCTTTGTTTTTATTTAAAATATACCAATTACATTATATTTTTTATTTTCATTTCAGTATCTGGTTTGTCCTCATGATAAGTAGGTCTACTTGTTTTATCCATAAAACTGATGTAACATTCAGGCACAGTTTGAACCACCTTTCTTTTTATTCTTGTTATGTTATTGCTGAGAGAATTCTACTCTGAAAAATCAATTGGTAAACTTATTAAAAACTTTGTAATTTTCCTCTTTTGCCACATGACATTGTTCTTTCAGTCAAAATCTTTTATATTTCTCACTTTTTTTGTTATACACATGCTATATTTTTGTACATATTTTCAACTCAACCTTTATTACATCATCTAAAGAAATTTTACCAAGCCTGTAATAATTTCAAGAGAAATTCTACCTGCCTGGAAAAGGATAAAATTGGCACAATTAAATATAAGCTACCTATAAAAATAGTTTCTACCAAAATGCTCTGTGATATCAGCAAGCAATATCTAATGTTAAAATACTGGCTTATCTTTCTTTGTAGGATTATGATATTCAGAATTTAAAAAGTATTTAAGCATGGATGCAAAAATGCTGTGAAATACTGAGTATTTTCTTATTTGGCATATTTGAAATGATATATATCAGTCATGTAAAAAGTTGTATTAATTACTAATATTACATTACTACCAATATTTGCCAGGCTCCAATGAAACAATTCTATCATCTCTTCCAATCCAATACCTTATATTTATTTAAAAAAATAACTAAATAATTGTTCACAATAATTTTACTTACAGATTCTTCTATGTACTACGTAAGCATGTCACCAGCCTTCACTTTCCCTTTGTCTTACTCTTCCTACATATTTTCTTGCAGGAGTAAGGAAAAAGACAGCTTATCTGGTGTTCAGGGAAACATTTTCATGTCCTACATGCTGTTCTCAGACAGATTCCTTCATCCCAACTTCGGCACACATTCGTGCTCCTCAACAGTTCACTGATCAGTAACTTCAGTCGACTCTTATGCATGGCAGTTACCTATGAAATGTTATAACTGAAGTCAGACTTGACATTATACATAGCTTAAAACAAAGAGGCATTATAGAGTGAGATTAATATATGAAACTTAATGTTATTTTTAAAATAATTAATGTAATCATCTCTTCTTGCCTCTAATATACTTGTGTATAATCTACAAAAAATTTTTTTTGCACCAGGAATTGAGCTCAGGACCTTGAGCTTGCCAGGCAGGTTCTTATTAGAATTTTCTTAAGTTTGAAAGATTATTTTACGTATAAAAAAATTTGACATACACTCACCAACTCATATAAATCAGTATACCATCAAGAGTTCAAAAATTAAAACTTGGTCCAGAGATCAAATCATTCATATTATCTATAGAACTAACAATCAAATACGTTCATTAAATAAATATTATTCTATTAGTTATAAAACTTCCCAGTTTTTCCTGTCTTGGGATATATTCAAGAGTTTTTTTCTCTACAAATGAATCATACCTTGGTTATTTCAAATCAATCTTGTTTCTAAACATATTCAACAAATATTACTATAATTAGAAAAATATTGAATTGTATTTTTGTTTGCTCTACTGTATACTGCTATATATTGAAATAGCTATTAACTAGTCTTCTGTAGTGCTCAAAAATTCTTAAGCCGCCTTGCACAAGACACTGGGAGTGGTTTCTTGTTCATAATGAGATAAAAAATATTTTAAAATGTCATTAATCTGAGGAAGACCAAATTTGAAGTTCTCTTTTGAAATCTTGGTATTTTAGGTTTAGTAAGCATTTCGTCTTGGCTAGGACAAGTATTTAAATATAGAACTAGTAATAAAGTATTTGTCAATAGTATCTGTAGCTGATTGACAGTGCATTTGTTTACCTTGACTTCACTAATTGTAGTCATTTGTTCTGTGTTTGTCTAAGGTGATAAGTAATAAGTGATTTCTAGTGATATGTATACCACAGTATCAATGAGAAGTACCTTTCTAAGTCATTTCCCAGGGACCCAAGATAGCATGCTTTTAGCTCCTTATGAAATCTGTTTCATTCCTGTTATTTACTGTATTGTTCATATGCCTGTCACACTTCCATTGAATTTCACTCTATTTCTATAATCTACATACCAACGTTAGTATTTCTCCCACATAAGGACTTTACATCTTGGTTTTTTTCTGGTTATGAACTTTATGAGAGTTTTTTTTTTTTAAATCTACTCTTCTTCTATTCACCGTTTCATAATTATTTAAAAAGGTCGTTTAGAGCCAGTATTTCCCCCCAGTACCCTGAGTAGTTTAGAAACATCTGTCTCTCAGTCATCTTTGCCAAAAGAATCTTATCAGATACACTTGAAGATCATTTATCTTTTTCAAGCTATGGAGAAAATGATAAAAAGAGATTTTTGGTTCCTCTCAGTTTAAGACGAAAGAAATTTGTTAAGACACGTTCACCCATCACTCGATGACACCCACAATCTTTCACCGCTGAGCAGCTGTTGACGGTGAAAACTACATCTGTAGTTTCTTTCTGTGTTGTTTACAGGTATGGATCTGTTCTCCAACTGCACTGAGGAATGCAAAGCACTGGGCCACTCAGATCGGTGCTGGATGCCTTCTTTTGTCCCTTCCGATGGACGCCAGGCTGCTGATTATCGCAGCAATCTGCATGTTCCTGGCATGGACTCTGTTCCAGACACTGAGGTGTTTGAAACTCCAGAAGCCCAGCCTGGGGCCGAGCGGTCCTTCTCCACCTTCGGCAAAGAGAAGGCCCTACACAGCACTCTGGAGAGGAAGGAGCTGGACGGACTGCTGACTAATACACGAGCGCCTTACAAACCACCATATTTGAGTAAGTATTGCACTAAAGGCTATGTAAAAGTGTTTCCTTGGGGCAAATAACATTCAGCAGATCCTTCTTCACGGTAAAACTAGAGCTCAGGTTGACTTTAGAAACAAGGAGAAAGGTGAATTTGGGATGCAGGTAGCAATTTAATACGGAAAACGAATATATTTGACAATAAGATGGGCTGCTATGTCAGGATATATTCATGACAATAAACCACAACTTTGCTTTTATTTAGAATATTTTCACATGTTCTTTATATTTTCCTAGAATGTGGCACTCTTGCTTACTTGATTTCTGTTTGTTTTGAAAGGTTATATTTAGGTGAAATAATTTATCTCTTAACACTTGAGACACTGAAAGCTCTCGTTTTGCTTACCGATGGTTGATTACATTATTGCTTAATCATTCTTTTGCCATAGTGATATTAAACACATTATGCCAAATCCAGCATGCAGTGCAGCATCTTTTTTATCTTTCAACATGATTTAGTAACATGTTGTATGGGTTTGGGCTTCTGATCAGAGCCAGAGGAGCTTTGTGATGGAAGCCTATGAGTACAGTGAAGTTCTCTAACTTAAAGTAAATTTTCCTGAAGCAGTAACAGTAACACTCGGGTCTTTAAGTTTTAGTGGCATTCAGATCTTTCAGTTTTGGAACCTTATTGTTTAAATGCATTATAGTTTTCAACCATTATAAATGATAATAATGGTCTCAAATTCTGTAACAGATTTCCTTCGAGAATCTTGGTAGTGTAATTACCCCCACTGATTCTCTGCTAAGTAGGAACATTTTCCTTTTAGTTAATGGATAAATACTATTTCCAATTCAACAACTTAGTCAAACCACAAAAATAATAATTGATAAAGGTAAAGCTCATCGCAGCTCAGTCTAAGGATGCCTTTTGTCTTGTATTGAAAATCCATCCTATGTAATATTTTCTTTCATCATATGGTGCAAAAATATTGTGGCATAAGATAGAAACAAGTGATGAGACAGTTTATAGATGTAGCCTTGCTTTTATGACTGATGAAATGAAAAGGAAAAACTATAGCCATAAAAAAAAAAGATTAGGACATGTATATTAGCCCTTGTGCAGGTATAATGTGAAAGGCTTAGGTTGAATTCATGGGAGCCCTGGTTCCTAGTTTGGACATGGAGAATGGGAAGAGGAGAGTGCTATGTGATTACATTAGGGAGGCTTTCATCAGACGTGCACATTATGAGGGCACAGTGTTCGTATGGTGTTCTATGAACACTTGTGTTTAGCCTTTTCAGTTATTTAAAAACACTATTGCCCCAGCATGATGTAGAACTTTAACACTTCAGAAACAAATAATGATGATTTTGTATAAATCACTTATATTTGCTTAGCTTTAAAAAAAAAAGTTATACAAAGAGAGCACCATTATGTGACATATTGAGGTCCATACTTTGTAATTTGGGTACTACAGTCCTAAAGTTAAACTCACATTTTCTTATAAATGACCTGATTAAAATAGTCTATAATCAAATTTTAATCAGTGAAGACTAGAATGACCTCTATGCTCCTTATGTGAAATCTAGATTTAATATTTAATTTGTAATTGAAGATAAAACTTTTCCAAGTTTTCAATATTGTTTCAATTAAGATAAGAACATATATTGTGGAAATATATTATGAATAATTCCAAACCAAAATAGTTATCTGCATATGATTTAGAGGAGCTGAAATTTTTAAGTAAATATAAATACTTATTTTCCAAATATTTTATTAGATAAATCTACTTCAAATGTAATAGAAAATGAATTTGTCTTCTTTTGTTCTCAGTGGGTACAAAGCTTAGTAAATTACACTGACATATATAACTGGAATCTTCATCTATAAATTTTTTCCACTGAATAAAAATTAAAATAGTAAAAATTAAAATAACAATATTTATTAATAAGATATTAATGGCACTTGCATTTCAGTGTAATTTTCCCTACTTCTTAAAAATGTAGTATTTTCATTTGGAGACTTAATTTCAGAGATGATGAAATTAGTGAGTATATATGTGTTGCTAGAAATCAAAGAATGAATCTGGTTTTTATCAGATAAATGCAGATTTTTTATCTGTTGTCCAGATATATGTGTTGGAATAAATTTGTTTTGAATAACTGTCTTATTTTCTATATCTGTTTGAGCCAGATAAAACTGTCCAAAATTTAGATTTTGGGGTGGAGTCTGACCTGAATGAAAAATTAGCAGGGAAATGTTCTTTGTACTTGTACTATCCTTAGTTCTGCTTATAATTTTAAACATATCTAAATTTTTAAACAAATTTTACTATTTAATGTCACTTTGGGCTCATCCAATTATCCTTAAAATTACATCTTCACTCTGACTTAATAGGCATAGTTAATTTTATTGCTAACCTAATAGTACAGACTATGAACCAAAAATATTCTTGACCATTTTGCCTCCCACCAAATGGTGGTAATTGTTAACATTGGTGCCATTTATCATCAGGAATGGAAATATTCTTACTTCTAAATTAAAAAGCACATCTCTTATGTAATTGAAGGAGCTAAAAAGTGACACTAATTACTTGCTTTTAATCAGAATGTTTAAATAATTATTGAGGTTGCTGTTTTTCTTTTGCTAAACATGCATTTAGTTTTATAACGAATGTAATATATACATTTTGATGTTCAGGAAAGTAGCTGTGTATTTAGTTATTTTTGCAAATCTCTGAAAAAGCCTAATGAGACTGCCACTGTCATTCATACAGTGATGACAAGGAAGTGGAAATATGGTTAAAAATACAAATGAGATCATTGTCGAAACCAATGGCTCTCCATTTCTATACCACTGTTAAAGTTAAAAACTACATAAAAATCAAAGTTTACATAAAACCAAGCATAAGTACATATTGAAATATATTTAATGTCTATAGTCACATTTCCTTTTTGTGATATAGAAGCAAAGATCTTTGAAGAGTATACGTGATGCCTCTGGTTATGAAACCTTTTATAAAATTAAGAGTAATTTTGAACACATCTGTCAGTACTTCCTGAGTTAGTCACGAGCACTTTCTGAGCTTGCTTTGTCTCATCTTTGGTACATTTTTTCAATTTTCATAACAGAAGGATACACTGACAGGTTTAGAAACAAATTTAAATATATAAAATATGGCCATATATTTCCAACATTATATTTAAATTTAGATAAAAATGTTCATGTTAGCTTTCTTTGCCTTTGTTATTAGAATAAAAAATGATAAAATATTGTAACTTTTAATTAAAATTTGTTTGCACCACTTTGAATTATACTTTTAAAATGAAGCAAAATAGTCTCTGGAGCTTTAAAATAACATTGTGTTTTTGTCATAAATATGCCAACGATTATAGACATCATTTAAAATAATTTCATCTTTCAAATGACATTATATGTTACATGGAAAAATCTGAATAGTCTCATAAAATAAGAAATATAAAAATAATGTAACTGTAGTAATGTAATTGATAAAGGTTATTTGTATAATTTAAAAAGGCTCCAGTAATTAAACCAATGCTTATGTTTGGTATATGAGTTTCCCTTTACATTTTGAGCTTCATGTCAACATTTTTGTCAGTGAATGAATGGTTGTAGTTCCAATAAACCTAAACAATGTAATTATAAAGACATAGGGACTTGTTACTGGGAAATGTGTTGATTTCTTACAATAAACATAATCAGCCCTGAAGATAGTAAGGAAATAACCAACACAAATACGTTTGTGAAACTTTTTCAGTTGTATAAAATGTTATACAATAATAACTGATGCTGAGTAAAGGGAAACACTAATGTGACATAGTGATTTTTAAAATTTCCAAATCCATAATTTTGTAGAATCACACATCTACAGGGAATTATTTATTGAATAGTGTCACAGTCCATTCTGCCTTCATATTATTTAAACTCTGAGACTAATCTATGTACACCAAAGTATCACTTAGGCTGTCTATCTTTATTTTTGCCAGCTTGTGAATACTTTTGAAATTTCAGATCTCACCCATATGAGAACAAAATATGTGTCATACTTTTGAAGAATTGCATTTAAAAATATTGACAGTTTACCCAGATCACTTCTTTAGTAAACCTCATTATGGGGATAATGTTTGATGCGTCAGTATAAATTTTATCCATGAGCTCTTCAAGTCCTTTGTTCTTTGGAATTGTAGAATGTTTTGTTTGATAATATTTCTTCCTGTCTCTTCTTTATGTCAATTTGCTTTCTGTAAGTTTTCATAACTTGTTGAGCTCAATAATATGGTAAGAGCATATGTAGAGTTCACAATAATATGATTTCTTTTATTGATACACATTGCTCTCATGTTTATTGTTCTTATTCATTTTTTTTCCTATTGGCGATTAGACAAGGGGTTTGTATATGCTATGTAAGTAGTTTACTACTGTGCTATATCGCCAACTGTATTTTCTTTTAAATGTTTATTTTGAGCCAAAGTCTCACTAAGATACCCAGCCTGGATTTGAATTTGCAGTCTTCTTGCCTCAGCCTCTAGAACAGTGGGATTATACCTACCAGATGCCTGGTTACGTTAATCTCATATTTACGTACAACTATGTAGTGTTCTTCCCGAGATATGTCTCTTCCTCTAATATTACACATATGGTAAACACCCCAAATAAGTATTTTTGTTTAAGGTCTTTTAAAAGTTGTTTCTCACTATTGACACAGACATCATTACATGAGTGTACAGTTTTTTAGGATCTTATTTTTTTCTTTTCCAACACCTCTGTTAATTTATGTTCATTTATCCTTCAAATTCTTTCACTTATTTATATTCTTTTATTTATGAGGACTTTTTATTTCTACTGTTTGCTCACTCTTTGTGTACATCTAGATTTGTGAACCTAATTTCCTTGCTTTTTCATTTTATCTCCTTGTGACAAATCTCTGGTCTTAAAATCATACTAGTCATTTTGTTTTTCCATTAACTTTCTTTATTGAGAGATTATGAACAAGTCTCTCATTAGAAAAATAGTTTACTCACTTCAACTCTGTGTAAAGCAAACACATGATAATTCAGGATCATTAAAAAAAAAAGAAAAGAGAAGACAAGAAAAGAAAAGAGCCTAACCCTAATCATATTCCCTATGTGTCTACTACTAGAATTTAATGTTCGCTGAATTGTGTTATATTCTACTTCTGTTATTGCTTCAGTCATCTGACACAGCAGTTGCTCAGAGCATTCGTAAAACTTTAGATAAATGAGATGTTATACTGCTTTTCCTTTTCCTTTAGTTGTTGGGTAATGAACCACCTCAACTAATATAATTTAATCAACAAATATGATTCTTATGTTCTAAGAATCCTGCTCAGATGCGGATATGGAATACAGTCATTCCTTTTATATTCAGACACCCACCCATCCATACATTTGTTTGTTTTTTTTAACTTTTTAGACATCAGCTAGCTCATATTATTTAAAAGTGCTTTGAGATAATTTGGAACTAGTTAATGCTGAATCAATTCATGTTCTTGTCATTGAGAAATAGTTTCATAGTTTCTTTTATCAACATTCTCACCTTCTAAATCTCTGCCATATTTAAAGTGCTATTTTAATTAGACATCAAATTGAACTGAGCTTATTGCAATAGTTTGATCCATGGTTTAACCAAACCTTCATTTTTGAAAAATAAAATTTACCTGACCATTTTTAGGGAATATATTTTGCATGTAGTTTCTCACCAGTTATTCACTTTCTCAAAATCATTTCTGCTATACTGTGTGTTATTTCCTGAAACAGTTATTCTCTGGGAATACTTATACCCATTACCCAGTTATGCATATTATAAATGCTAAATAACTATGTGATTGATAATGAATGACTGGGGATTTTCGAAGTCCCTGAATTTTCTTTAATGCTGTCACCATTCCTTCATTTAAGCACACAAAACAATACACATAGACATACATAGACAGTTTTTGATGCCTTCAAGTATCTTAGTTACTTTCAAAACTTTTCTTACCTTTTAAACTATTTGTTTTTGTCTGGAACCAGTCCTTACAGGGTTTTACAAAAGGAAGTAGAATTTGAAATAATTCAAGATATTCAAATGTACCTAATATGAGCATTTAAAATATGAGGTAGTTTTTTTTGATATCTTGAAACTTTAAACTTATTTTGATTTGTTCTAAGAACTTATTTTATACCCTGTGCAGAAATGGTATTGCTTTGTATTACTTACTTCTCTTAGAATTTTAACTACTACTCTTTTAAACCTAGTGTATGAAACCGTATTTTTTTATGTAGCTAATGTATAAATGACTTCATGTACTAGCTTTCATCTTTCACACTTTTATGAAACTAGTAGGTATGTATGTTCTTCCAGGTTTAGTCACTTTTTTCTACTTTTATTCCTGTTTAGGTACCTCTTAATCATATGCTTCATTTGACCGATTTATGGTTAAGCAGAATATTGTCACTTAAGGACATAAAGAGAAAACATTAGAAAAATTATATATATTTTTATTTATTATTTGACAGTCTTGTATTATGAATCTTTATCACTTATTCACAGAAGTTTATTACATGCGTACTTTCATTTTATTAAGAAGACATTTAACATATTAATGTTTTATATACCTCATTTTATATTACAGATCATTTTCGTCCTCTTTCTTATTTTGTACATTGGAAGTAAACCCATGTAAGCATTTGTCCATCACATGAGCCTAACAAAAGAAGATTATCAATTAAAATATAAATAGGGTTATTCAATGAAAAGGAATATCTACTTTCCTGCCTCATCATACTGAAGATTTATGAGTCAAAATTTAAATACATCAAGTTACAAAAATATTGTAAATAAATATGGAATATACAAATTGAACTGCATATAAAGATCATTAAACATTATTCAATACTCAATGTGCTAAACTTTTTTTTGGGTGAGTCTGTATCTTTTGAAATCTGTTTTGTAGGAATTGGAGTCATTTAGGTAATAGTTTGGAAACTATTTTGGACTCTGATATTCGTGGTTTAATATTAAATAATATTACTGAGAGAAGGCTAAGGTCTCCATAACATGAGTCATTCTAAAGTTATCTAGAGAATAAAAATATCTGAAATTTTATTCTGAAGTCTCAAAATACTTTGTAATCATTAGAAACTTGACTTACATCAGTTTAGGTGGGAAGAGTGTATCATGATTCAGTTCTGTGGATACAATCACACATCTCACACATATACATCTCAGAAACATTGCATTTGTAGTCTATTAAATTTGATTTTTAAGTGCACCCATTATTTATAGCGAAAGAACAGACTGTGATTTTGTTTGACACATGAATAAATTTATTTCTATCATGATTACTTTGTCGTCAGAAGCTGTTATCATGACAGCTGGGTGCTCCTTGAGAAAGTTATGTGATGCGATCCATGTTAGTCTGTTTCTTTATTTTTAAGGTCTGGTTGTACTCTTTGAGAACAAGTTCAAAATGTTTAAATGCAGTGAATTAACCAGGATGCTGTAGAAGAAATAGGTTTGTGGTTCTAGTGCTTATGTTTTATAAGGAGCACATTATTTTTAACTGCTAGTAGCATTGTGGTAGTCAGATTTCTTTCCCCTTAGAAAGTTGGCATTAGCCAGAATTTCACACGAGATTGTAGTAACACCTGTGTTGGCTATGTAATTATATAATTAACAAGAGAAAATTAGTTTATTGTCAGGTATTTCAATAGTCATGTATGCCAATAATTATATCTGACCTGAAAATTAAGGTCTATTTTATTCCACAGCAGTATACTTGTGTTTTTGTCGTAATTGTCTAATAAATGTCTTTTTAAAGGACCTAAGCATAAAAACAATGCGTTAGTAAAATCAATTGCAAATGTATATTTTCTGGATTAAACTTTTAAGAACCCTAGATGAGGAAGTAAGAAGAATGGTGAGTTCTTTTGCCTTCTATATCAAGCTGAACCTGTCACTGGGATCGTATCTTAAAGTGTGACACATCACGAGCTTCAGAGTCAACAATGGTTTCAGTAGACAAAGTAGATAAATAAAGTTATCCTGATGATACATATCTAATGTTGCTTATAAAATACAATGTTTCATATATAAAAGTGTAAGTGATAGGCACTAGAAATCGGTCCATAAATGTGAGAGTTCATGTGGTATTTTGCAGTTGCTATACTTTGTATCCTTGAAAATGTATATGAAATCTACAGACTAATCTGAAAAATTAGTATAAAATTCTAACAATGCCATTTTGAATTTGTTTTCTTTAGTATTATGCATCACATGATTATATTGAAATGTGTAAAATTTGGATATGTTTTGGTAGCTATATCTTGATTCTTAACTCAATCTTTGTGATAAGGGCCATAATTTCTTCTCAGCATTTTGGCTAAGATCAAGTGTAATGAGAGCCATAAAGAACAATATTACACAGAATCTATAGGGTTACAAGTTATATTTTAAAACATTTTTATATGAATGTTTTAAGAAAATACAAATACAGAGGCCAGTGTACTAAATTTTCCTTATTTTCCATCAACCCTTGGCTAAATCTTTTTCATACAAACACGAACACAGATGTTATCAGTCATATCCTGGACTGCTATTGCTTAATTCATTAATATTCATGCACAGATTCACTAAAGATATAGTTTATTTTAAACAAAACAATGAGAATAATATTTATTCTTCAAAATGAATTTCTTTACTATAGTGATGTTTTAGTTATTATTCAAATTCCATATCATAAGTGTTATTTACCTTTTAGTTGCTTGACTGAAATAACCTCCTAATACTAACCAATTTTTAAAAAATTTTATCAAGAAATCATATGCCAATAGAAATCTACCAAATCATAAATGTGGAATTTAAGAAACATTCTCATCATGAGACCTCTTGTTTAATCAGACACAAAACATTTCTGGGTACTATGTCCAGTAGCCAAAACATTAAAAGTACTTCAAGAAATCAATCATCCTGCCTCCATCTACTTACTGCTACTCCAAACATCAGTACTATTCTGATCTCTAACCAAAGATTAGTCTTTATAATTAGCTTTATGTTATTAGAATAAATAAAACAATAGAGTATGTTTGAGGTCCATTACAATTCAATACCAAGTTATCTGTGCAATGGTATGGGGGAAACCGTCATAAAAGCCCAATACAATATATATAGATGTGTAAACTGAAAAGATAATTTAGCCATTATGTGTTCTCACTGGATATGATTTTTCTTAGTATCTTTGAAGGTATGTTCAGTTGTAAGCCTATCAAAGATGCTAGACATTTGTCTCTATAGCTTTCTTATTGATGGAAACTTAATCTTTATTGACTAGTTTTTATAGAAACAAATATTTAAATAAAGTAATTTGAGTACTTAGTCAACACATAGCTTTTGATTATTAAAGAAGAATAGGAAAGTTGAGATGCCTGTATTTAACATTTCTTGGGGGCTAGATTAGAGAGCCTTGTGACAAATTGTGACCTTGATACTTAAAGAGTCCTTGATAGACTAAAGAGATTAACATTTTGGGGAATGGCATATCTGAAGAGAGTCTAAAAGGATTGAGATACTGTGAATTGAGAAAAAAAGGGGGCAGAAGAAATAATAAATGTTAAATATTTAATAAATGCTACATAGATAAGATAGTAATCAGTTAATCTGACTTGAAGCAGAGCAGAAAAGAGAAGAATCTACTTGGAATTATGAAAGAGCGAACTCATAAAACTTCAGGAAATATCCTGGCCCTGATACTGTCATTTGCTCCAGGGGGATTAGGAAACACTTTTCCTAGAAAGTGTTAGAGACTACAAACGTATGCATATGCCCCTGCAGTTTGGTTGAATAACACTTTGGTGCCCTTTGAGGTTGCATTTCCCACAAATATTTTTTTCAAGGCGGGTCTGCTCACGGAGTGAGGAGACTTGATTGACGAGAGGATAAAGGCGGCAACTGAGAAAGCCTTGGCTTTTCTCTATTTCCCTCCTTTTCTGTGTCTCTTTGTCTGACTTTTTATAATTTTTCTTTAGATATTTAAAGAGGAAAACATTTTGGTCTTTTAAAATATCCAGGGGCAAATTACATAGAGTACAAAAGTTACCTGTGTAGGTGTTAATTATGTACATGTGCAATGAATAGCATAAATTTTATACTTTACAAGAATGCATGAGAAGAAGGTTTTAGATAGTTATTAAATAAAATAATAGTTTATAAAATGAAAGCAGATGTGTAGAGATTTAAAATATCTTATTTTGTCAAATATACAGTCTTCTGTTACTTCTGTTAATAGGAGATTTTTACACTTTTTAGATTATATTACCTTCTGCTGAATTTTAAGAAAAATCTGTGGTGGCAGTGTGAAATGGCACAAATTACATAAAAATGAAATACTCAAGGTCAAATTGCCTGCTATTGTTAAACCCAAAAGTAATGTATGATTTAATTATCAATTTGAAAAATATAGTAAGCAGGTCAAGTATACCATATGCCATCATCATATTTTGGGTAGATATTTTTGGGAGTCAGATAAAATATAGTCTTTGGCAATGTGGAAGTTTGAATTAATCACATACTTAAGAAAAATTAAATGAAAGGAAAAATAATCAAAGGGTAATTGTGTTAGTTGGAATTTAATGTGAAATTTAATAATAACAAAGATAACTACCTCCAGAGTGACCATTTTATAGGTATGAGTAGATGAAATAAAATGTAATAAATTTACTAACTTGAATTGCTACAAGGTAACAGTTCTCATAATTTAAGAATCATAGAGTAAGGCTTATCAAACTCAAGCTATTTTAAATATTTTTGGAAATAGACATGTGAATATTTTATGTATTACATATAAATATATAATTATATATTTAATTTTGTGTAGTCGAAATGAGTGTTTGGTAGTATACTGTACAAAAATGCTTTTTGTTGAAGAATTGAACTTTAACTCCTTAAAGCTTGAATTAAGCAAAGGATTTGAGAATCTATATTTTTGGAATTGCATGCAAAATACTATTTGTCTAGTTATAACAGCCATCTCTTTACTCACTGAAATTACTAGGAAAAGTTGTTATTGTTTTTATTCTTTTAATTCAGGCTCAATTTAGAATCATCCCTAGGAAGTAACTGAGACAGAAAATTGAATTTTCATCTCTCACAGTTAAAATTTGGCTTGAGATCTATTATCGTGAACTTTGATAATTTAAATTGCTAATTTTACATTACTTCTTCATTAGTATATCTCTTATAATGCTTACTTATAGAAAATGTGCCAAAATTTCTAATGTAGACAAAGATTACCTCCCCTTAATGATAACAAAGTATTTACAAAGGGTATCTCATGTTATTTTGAAGTCAGTTTTAAATCTCTGTTTTCTAATGATTTAAAATTCTTCACAGTAAACTTCCATTGAATTTCAGAGGATCCTATAATTTTTGTTACTATGATTTGGTATAAAGAAACCTTTGAAGCTAAAAATTATTTTAAAATATTGTAACTAATATTTTAAGCAGGTCTCCAGAAAATGCTGAACAAAAGAGTGTATCTCATGTTCAAAAGAACTTAGTGTTGAGCACCACTGTATTCTAAGCTCTGTGGGATTCATTTGTGTTAGGCCCAGAATGACATCTTAGAAATTTTCTGAAGCTCTGGTACCCAGGAAAATGACTATGACTCATGGACTTACCAGACTCCTGTGTAAATAAGAAGATCAATAACTTAAAGTACAAATATAATAACTAAATAAACTGAAATACTCCTGAGAGATGTCCAGGGGAAAATTAAAAATACTATCAAAATGCTTGTTGAGAATGTAAAGGAAATTGGATGCACTTAATTAGTAGTGATCTCACATAGACTCATGTAACCTCATTTGATGAGTGAGCTATTCCTCGCCACCAGATAAAAATTTTCAGATCCGGGTATGTCAGTGTCAGCCGCGTTGGGTCAGCCTGGAAATGTGGAAAAGCATTACTATTATTATATATCCCTTCTCTACTCCAAACCTCATATAAACTGCTAGGTTTCCTTTGAGCTAATGTTTATAGAAATGAATAAACCATACTGATGCATATTATAGTACTTCATTTAAAGTGTACAAAAAACACATTCTGCTCACCTGGTTGGATTATGGAATCCTTAGTAAATACTTGAAAAAATACTCTAGTCTTGCTTCTTTTGGAACAGATTTTCATAAGCTTTACTAATTTTATTCATTTTGAGTTTATTATTACTTGGCTCCCTCCGCCCCCACCCCCACAACTTCTACTGAGAATTAAACCCAGGGCCTTTAACATCCAGAGCCCTTTTTCTATTTTTTTTTTTTTTTTTTTTTTAATTTTGGAACAAGATCTTACTAAGTCACTAACTTGTGCAGTCTTGGTTCAGACTGATTCTTCTGCCTCAGCCTCCCAGAGTGCTGGGCTTGCAGATCTATGTCCACACAAGACTACTTGGTTTTAAAACTTTTGATCACCGACTTTCTTGCACTTGCTTTCTTTGAACTCGTAGGCTACTATTGATTTGTAGGAGTGGGCTCCGTGCGTGCCATAGCTGAGAACTGACGAGAGAGGGCAAAGAGCTCCAGTTAGGAGAAGAGTGGGCATGGTGGTTCAAATACTGATCTGGCTACTTGCTGACTGTGTGACCTCTGGAATTTCTTTAGTATTCTTGTAACTCCTTTTCCTAACTGTGACAAGGAGCCTCAAAAATTCATTGTGGAGATTAAATTATTTAACATATTTAAAGCAATGAATGCGAGGCTCAAAGGAAGCACTCGTTAACTGCTGATGGCAGCCCATATATTCAGTTAAAATTGGAGCAATGACGTCAGTCTGGATATGGACAAAATTAAAATTCTGGGCTTAAATAGGCTGAATTAGGCTCTTTTACTCCCAGAGAAAAATGAGGCTCCCAGTGTTCTTTTTTTCACAATGTATCACTATTTTGCGTCTGCAGTAAATATATTCTTTCATATGACACGTGTTTTGGAAGTACAGTATTCCTATTTTTCCTTTTTATCCATTAAGTCCATGGGACAGATATTAGAGGCAATGTATAATACACAGCAAACATTAAGTTTTATTCATTTTATGATAATGCCAGTCACAAAACAGAATTATGCCTTTTGAAATTTCAGTCTCATTATTTTTCTTAACATGTATATTTACATGAGTAAGGATACTTGATTATGTATGATAAACTGGAAATAATCTGACAAAAGCATACCCATTTTTGAAACAACAGATTTTTATTTCAGTAAGAAGTATAATATTTACTGATTGTAAAATGTAAGGACTTATATTGTTTCAGGATAAGAAAGTTAAACAGTGACACAAATTAATGTCTATATATAATTTGATTCCTTCATAGTTTGTCAATTATACTTGCTGATTAGCATGAATTCTGTGTTTAAGAATGATATTTTCAATCCAATGGGATGTAATGTTCTTGTGTAAAAGACCCAATGCCCTAAAATCATCAAAGTACTTGAGATAATCTTTTATTATGAAGCCTATGTTTTTCTGTAAGATACACTAATGATATTGTGGTCTACCATATAATCATTATTTGAACATACACAAATTCAGAGTTTGCTTATGTCCTTTTTCCTTATATTTTTGTACTTTTTCTTTCAAAATCAGTTGTAACTACCAAATAGTATCATAACCCATTTGAAAAAATCTTAAGACGCTGCAAGAGCTTGACTTTCTGTTTAAGGTTTATTCATTGGACTTGCTGTGTAATTCTCATGATTTTATGATTCTCTAGGTTTTCTATCTTCTACCTTCTACATCAGTTTTGCTATGTATCAATGTTTTGCTTTAAACAACAAACAAATTTTAACACTAAGTTACAGTGCCCAATTTCATTTCAAGAATCATAATATTATGATTTTTAATTTCTCATTAAATTCTCATATGAAAAGAATATTTCTCATTTTCAATAAAATGATAAAACTTTCTGCATGTAACAATACTATGAAAGAAATGAAATTTTAAAACAGATGTAATTTGTTTTGCCTTTAATTAGCTTGAGGGTGAAATTGCTATATTTATCTGCAATTAGGTTTTCCCCCCTCTATTAGTTTTCAATGATTCCGTGTTATATTAAAGTTTCTCTCTTATTCACAGTGGAACAAGATATTTACTTTATTAGAGTAAAGTATATATAGTCATCCTTTGTAAATATTTCTTAGAGTGGAATCAAGATTTATGGAGTTCATTTCGGTGCCAGGATTAGAGCATTATCTGTATGATTTTAACTGACAGAGACAAAAGATGTTCTAGGTGCAGGGAATAGCATCAGCAAAAGTACAGAATTGGAGAGCAAATTACAAGTATGTAGAAGTGGCTATTCTAGGTTACTAAGTGTAGAAAACAGATCCAGAAGTAGAGTGGGAGTTAAAGTTTGAAAGTTACATTTTGGTTAGATGAAAATATGCTCTGAATGTTAATACCCTTAGAAAGAGTAGCTAATAATTATTGAGAATGTATTACGATCCTGGCATTAATGCATGATCTTTTCAGATATGAACTCATCTTAACTTTGTCAAAGGATGCAGGTATTCTTACTATACCCAATTTAGAAATTAAAAAATTAAGAAAAATACCCTCTCCTTTCCCCTGTAATCTCACAACTAATAAAAATGAACGATATTAAAAAAAACTGAGACCAACTTAGTTTAGAATAATTGCTTATAACCACTTTGCTGCTTGATTCCAGGATCATGAAGTTGGACATTGTTCTGAACTCAGTAAATATTTGTTTTCAGGGAGAGTGTTTCTGTTTTACTAATAAGACTATGATTGCAGTTGTCAAACACTGGCGATGAGACCTCAAGAAAAATAACTGTGCTGGGGAATGAAGCTGAAGGAATTAGTGTATCAGGAAAGAAAGAAATATAAAAGTAATGCAAAGTTAAATAATTATCAAGGATAGTTCGCTAGTCCTGAGAGAGGATGATGGGGAAAAGATCGCATTAATAATAATAACAATAGTAATGAAGATGAGATACTTGCTAGGGCCTTAGTTCTAATTAAAAACCTGATACCCAATTAGGAGCGTATTTGGAAATGCATCTCAGTGTAGTGGGAAAGACATCAAATTATGGTTGACTTCTTTTTATGAGGCAATCTTAAAAACCAGTGTATTTTATTTTTTTAAATTTTGGAAAATGAGCAGTAGACATGAAGGCGATAATAACTGAAAACACTGGTAGACTGAAACATCGCAAGGGTTATTTTTGCCTAGGACAGATTTGACCAAACGTGTATGTTTTTTAATCACTTTGAATGTTACTGGACATGCTATAATTAAAATATTCTCCATGTCTTCACAATACTGTGAGTTACAGACCAGAACTTCATAGGGTAAGATTTACTTGTAAGTTTTGCTCTATGAAAGAATAAACCCAGAAGCAATCTTTTATAATAAAAAAGGTTCACTCTCACTGTTATAAAATGAATTTAATATTAGACTGTGATCATTATCTGCCTTATTTTTTTCTTCATTAAAAGTTGCGGAAAAAGTATCCAGTGCTCTTCTGTAGGTTTCTAGCTTTTATTGCTACTGACATTACCCGAGAGTGGGAGATTGGGGTAGAACAATTTTCTGAGCAGCTCATTTTACTATTCTTGTCTTTCACAATTATGCTTAGGATCAAGTTCACCACAAAACACTCAAGCAGTGGTTTTGGCTACAGACTGTTTTGTTATGTCTTGAAGATCACAGTATTGGGATGCATGCTATTTCCAAATCCAGGGTTCTCTGCCTACTTCATGGAAATCAGTGACTACGTCTCTACTTTTCCACCTAGCTTCAATTAATTCAAATATTTCTGTAAAACATTCAACTCAATACTATCCTCTTTAAAAAACTTTAGAGGTTGTCTGTTACAGCCACAACAATCTTCATATTTATATCTAAATAATATAATCTTAAAAGTCTTTTTTATTTAAGCCACACCTACATTTTCTGCTTTATGGCATTTAACGGTTTGCCTGTTTATCTCTGTGTGATTTTCTCAAGCTCTAGAATGCTTATACATTCTGTTCTACTTCTAAAGTGAATGCTTTCATCACAAAACTACTCTTCCCATTTGGATGGTGATAGCCTACTCATCCCTCAAGATTCAACATACTTTATCTTTTAAATCTTCCCTGACAAACAGATATATATGCTTTGTTCCTGTAACATCCTATAGATTATTATACACACTTTCTGTCTTTAAAATAGTCTGTAAAATGTATCCACATATTGGATTGAAAAGTCTTTTAGGGCAACAATCCTGTTTGTTCACTGTAGAGTTCCATATCCAGAACTGTGTCCGCAACAAAGTGCATGCATCTGGAACAGCTCTAGATACTCATAGACTGCCTCGGTGAGTTAGTAAGTGAAGCTTTCTGCCAGGAGCAGGGTGCATTCCTTCCCTGTGGGCACCAGGTATAGAGAGGCACATGCCTGTAATCCCAGCACGCTGGAGCACTGAGCCAGGAGGACTGGGAATTCAAGCCCAGCCTGAGGAATCTTTCATCTTAAAGGAACCTGTGTCAAAAAAGAAGAAAATAATTTTTAAAAGGACTGGAAACCTGGCTCAGTGGTGTGAAGAATCTGGGACCAATCTTCAGTACAGCAAAAAAGGAAAAAGCTCCTCATTTTCTATCCTAAATAGTCTTTCCTGGGGTTAATCATCTTTCAAACTTACATAATTTTAATGTATTTTATTCTGACTTTAACTGTGGTCATTTAAAAAAGCGTTTTCTGATATTTTGCTTTCTCTTTCACAAATCTTTATGCCTCCTGTGTCACTTTCACTAAGTGCCACGTTCAAAAGTTTATTTCTTTGAAATTCAGACAGAGGTATGCAGCATACCATCAGTAAACATATAAACAGCTAAGTAATCACAAATTAACATTAATGACATTAAATATAAATGAACAATACGAATAAGAATCTGTCACTAGTACTGGGCAACTATGACTGGAGGTTATTTTTTAAACTTTTCTTTAGGTTTCTAAGGTTTTCCTATAACAACTTTTAAGTTTCTAGTATTCTTATCACTATTATTGCATGATCTATTCAAATTTTTTCTTAGATAGATTCTTGTTTTATTGAAAGACACTAACTAATGGGTATTCCTGGATGCTGCTTTAAAAATATTACAGGTTTCATTTTTGACGAGAATGCTATTTTGAGATACACAGATAGGTTTTTACATTTGTAGGTTTCTCATAATTAAACACATATTTCAGATATCAGTGCCATCATCCATACTGTTTAACCAGAATCCTTTATTGCCTTTAAAAAAGATTTGATTGTGTGAAAGTTGAACTTCTTATTGAATTTATTGTGATACTTTGTGTACAGAGTGGGAACTGTGTAACTTTTTTACTTTAGTATGTGGATTAATACTTGTAATACTTAAAATAAACCCTAATTGAACCCAATTTTAAGTTATGAAAAATAATATGACCTGTAAGGATCAAAATCTTGGAATTAACGAGGATATAACTAAAATGAAATTAATCTTTAATAAGCATGGTATAATATTACTTCAACAATTTTGAATTCTTCAATTTTTTATCACTGTTTAGTTCACCATCCATCAGTTTTCAAATCTCTTGTTATGTGATAGAAGATTTAATGCATAGAGGAAGAAGGAGGTAGCTTAGTGAGCCTAGGATAAAACCAAAGTAACGTGCATCTAGCTTAGATTGTAGAATAGGTAATTTAAAACTATGTTTATTAGGCAAAGAAGAAAATACATTTTATTTAATGGGTTAAATCCATCTGACAAACACAAAAACAAAATTTCACTGAAAAACCAGGATTAAAATTTTATTATAATAGAAAGGTTCAATGCAAATTGCAATTAAGATTATGTTCATTTGTGATCATCAGTCATTAAACATAAATTTATGCTGTGTGTGGCAATGTTGTTGCTTTAGTTCTGCACTTTGACACATTTATTTTTTTATCTTTTTCTATTTTTTCAAAGTGCTAGAGATTGAACCCAAGCCCTTTACACGAAGCTATATTCCCCAACCCTTCTTTTATTTCTAGTTTTGATTTGACGACAAGCTCTCAGTTACCCAGGCTAGCTGGCACTTTCACTTCTCTGGCCTCAGCTTCCCAGAATGCTGGGATTGGTGTGAGCCAAAGGGGCCCAGCTGACACCTCAAATTTAAATGATTTTGAATGGAAATATACGGAAACCTTGTGACATGAACTTGTCTTAAATGTAGTTAGAAAGCCTAGCAGAGTATTTATCTTGCTTTCTTGGTAAGTAATGTCACAATGTCTATGATGAAGCAGATGCCATGAGGACAGAAGTGTCATACCTACTAAATAAATATAAATATGTGACATCAAAATAGTGTACAAGGGGCTGGGGATTTAGCTCAGTGGCATAAGCGCCTGCCTGGCAAGTGCGAGGTTGTGAGTTCTAACCCCGGTACCAAAAAAAAAAAAAAAAAAAAAAAAAAAAAAAAAGTGTACAGGGCACATGCATGCTAATGAGTTATTAATTGTTTATCTGACATTCAAATGTTATTGGACACATATCTGGCAGCTCTACCAAAGGGTTATTAAAATGTATAGATTTGGAATTTCTAATGTACTTTTAACTGTAAGTTTTTTTTTTCTTAATTCTCATTCTGGGTACATGTTTTCAAATCCTCTCTGAGGCTGTGCTTCCTAGTTTTCATCTTTATTTGCTTTTATGTAGAAGAAACTGAATTATGTTGGGAGAATAAGATTATCAAAGTTATTAAAAATAGCCATTTATTTACATAAGTTCTAAATCATGTGTTCTGCATACTTTTTCAAAAAAAACCTTTATAAACTGTTACATGTGTTTTATTTACTAACTCAGATTTTCAGTGCTTATTTGTCTAAACTTATCGTTAAATTATTTGAAAACATTACTCTTGTTTAATCAAGTTTTTAGTGACTAACAAATTAGATGCATGACCATATTTTTTAATGTAAAGTTCTTTTGTATTATTGGATGTTTTCATCTTCACACCTTGCTGGAAGTTTTGCTTGGCATTTGTTATAAAAATGAAGTCATACACTTTGTGAGAAGTCTAAGTAGATATATGACACAATTATGTTGTCTGTTGTAGACAGTTTTGTTCAGGTGCAACATTTCTATTTTTATAAAGATGACCCATCCCATTAAGTCATTTTTTGTATGTGTTATCTGCTTTGAAAAATTAGTGCTAATTCAATTTAGAGAAGTAATTGATTTTTTATGAGGTTTTAAAGGAACAGTTTGAAGTATGTGTCTAAATGTAAGTAAATACTATCAACTCCATGATCTAAAAAAGGAACAATAAATTATTTAAAGGAATATTAAAAGTATGTGTAGAAATTCGGATGTTGGTATTATCTGATAAAATACTAGTCTTAGTCTAATTTAAATGAAATTATTCTTTGACATTTTTAAAGTAAGGTATAATTGAGTGAATTGTTGTCAGAAAAGTTTCTGGTGTATTCCTACATTATCAATGCAAATCATGCTATTTTCAAGTAGTTCTAGAATAGGTCAACTGTTTTACCTTAGGGAATTATGATCAGACATTCCAGGAAAAAAAAGGCCATATATTTTACAAGGAAGGAAATATGTTATGTTCTGTTTCCTAGTCAATATATGGTGATGTACGTAAAGAATAATTCAGTCTCCACACTTGGTTTCAGTGTACTGAGGAAAGTGGGTGTTGTTTATTAAAAAGAGGCTGATATAATAGCCAAAGAACCCTGAGTACAGCCATGTGCTATGATTTCCCCCCTTTTTAGAAATTCAAATTTCTAAGGCATGATTTTAGGCATTTTCACAGAAATTCTAACTAGAAGTATTGCAAAATTCTACATAAGCACATTATCTTAACATTTCTAAAACTTTCAGTTTATAAATTTAATATCTCAGTATTTAAAAAACAGGTCCTTTGAATATTGAAAATTCCCTTTTTTTAGAAGAGAAAGTTAAAAATGATTATGGCGTGTTTTTAAATATCTTGTGCAAATCAGTTTTAGCTAATAGTATTTAAGGGATTTGTCTAAAAGACAAATATTAGCACTAGATTTTGTCATAGTTCAAAGCACTCTACCTTAGTATAATTAGATGCGTTTTAAAAGCAGATGAAATTGAATGATTATAAATGCAGCAACCTTGTTAATAATATTAAAGGTAGCTGATACGGTTACAGAGTAGTTACAGTATTTGCTGGTGAATCAGTTAAATGTGTGCTATTGCTTTTGTGAGAAAGTAGTTTTTATTTGCACATTATCTTCTCATGCACACATGAACACATATATGCTTGTCAATTTTCTTGTCTTTTAAAATATCCATTGATTTATATTTTAATTTGATAAATGTTAATTGAAAATTATGTTATAAGCATTAATACATATATAGACTAAAAACTAACACAGCTTAAAAAATTAGCAACTTTACTAAATATTTCTTGCATTAATTGTCTAATGAATTATTAGAATCATTTATGGCATAAAGTTTCCTTTCTAAAAGACTAAAACAAGTAAACATATATACATGTTATCACAACTTCCAAATAGTTCTTTTTGCTAGTACATATTATATCTAGGTACAATTTAAAAAGAATAGTATTCGATGAAAAGAAGGAAAGAAATTTTGCATTTGGATAGTGTGAACATTAACAATTAGTGAAAACTCAATGTGGCAATAAACTGTTCTCAGGCAGAAGAGAATCTGATATACTAAGGGAGGACTTCAGTTTTTTTGATAGTTAATTAGCATCAACGTGTAATCACACACAGATATGCATTTTAAATCAACTTTTTTTTTTTCCGAGGTAAAAAACATGGCACATAATCTGAAAAATTTGAAACAATATTTTAAAAATTAATGTGGAAGTGTTCAAACGGGAAGGTCCAAGACCACGTAGTTATTCTCTTTTAACAACTTAACAATTCTATGCTCATTTCTGGATATAGGGTTAAATAGAAAAGGAAAGTCTTTAGAAACATTTTAAAGGGAATCCTCAAAAGTGTTTCAAGAATAAGACACAGGAAAGTTGAAAGAACTGATTATTCAACTGGGCAAGTCTCTAATGGAGGCTTACTTTTAAACTATCTTTAAGTTTATGATAAGCTTTTACACAGAGAACAGAGGGCAGGTGATTCTGACTTCCACGGGGGGTAATGGGCTCAAATTTTTATGTGCTAGATTCACTTTATGTATAAAAAATGCCCTGACTGTGAGGCTCATTAAACATTTGAATGAGCTCTGGAGTAGGTTACTGATCTTAGCCTCTGGAAATTTTTCACTGTAGTGGAATCTCAATCACTTGAGATATTTGAAGGCTGTTCCTTCTTTCAGTTGCAGAAATAGATTAGATTACTTCACAAGCATAATTTATTGCTTTAGCTTCTCTGCTTTATATTGTCATAAAGAGTAGAGAGACCTTTGTGTTTCTCTCTCTGCAAGTATGAGGATGTGAATATCTGAATTATAAATTATGATTTTAAAGTATCATATAAAGTTGTTCCTACCAGGCAATTATATAGTATAAATGGTATATCGGTATTAACAATTTACATTTATTGTGTAACATTTTATTGTGCAGTTAAGTCATTAGTTAATTAGTTTAATATAAAATCATTATTGACTTAAATGTTTTAATTTTTCCACTGTTTAATATTATACTTTGCAAATTATAAAAGGCAGCATGATTCCAAAATAGCAAGAAAAATATACAACACTGAAAATCATTAAAACTGTATGCTAAATTATACAAAGACAGACATTCGAGTATGTATTTCCACTGAGTACTCAAATTATATCTCAGACATTAACATAAATCTTTTACATTAACATTTCTGTGGTCCACTATGAAAGAATATAGTGAAAGAATAGAGTTCAAAAGGAACATAGTTCATTTTCCACTGCTTTTAAATTGACTGGAAAATAATCTATATCCAATATCAAATAACCAGTTTCCTCAATTTCCTACATATGCTGGTGCATAGCTAGGAAGAACTGCATTTATGAACTGAAAAGAAAGAAGCAAAATTTTCCCAAGTCTGCTTCGATAATTTTACATAGATTACAACAGGAAGCTTGGTAATTCAATATATTTGATTTGTTCTGTCCAGTCTGAAATCTGTGGGCAAGTGTATGGCCATAACACTTAACACTGTGGAATAATTATCCTTGGCAGTGACTCTGTGGAATTACATTGGTTTTATATATAATAATCTGCTTGCTACTTGTACAACATTAACACATATAGCCCTGAAGGCATGAGCATTATTCAATGCTCATACTACCCTCTTAAAATATTGAAATAAAGTGGGTGAAACCATAACTTTAGTAATAGTATAAAGTGTTTCTAGCTTGACAGTACTTCCCATGTGATATTAGCTTCTAAAACAGGATAGTTTCTCTCTTTAGTTTTATTTTTCTGACCTCCGACTTCAGCTCTCATTTTTTTATTATTCAGATGTGTCTGTGCTAATTAAGGATAGCTAGGAGAAGGAAAATTTATGTTTATATTAACAGACAACTTGAAAAATAGGTAGATTTTAAATAAAAGTAATGCAGTGCAACTCAGAGCAGGAATCAAAATATATCTATAAAATTAAATTTATATTTAAGATATTTGGTATAACATGCACTAAACTTCTAAATATATGTAACTGTGAACCATTTTAATAATACAATTTTCTTTTGTGTTTGACTAAATTAAGTATAATATCTGTGCCAACGACTTTTCCCATAAGTAACCCCTTAATAAGAAATTACACTTTATTAATGTAAATGTGTGCTAGTTTGATTAATTTCTACATTTATACAAAGTGTAATGTTCAGCATTTTTTTCACATAATGAGTTAGTGCAGAGGTTGAGTGCCGGTTACTCTTGAGTTTCTTTTGTCCTTGAACTAGTAAAATGATGTTCTATAAATCAGAAAAAGTTTCAACCAGTAAGTAATATCTCCAGCATATTTTGAAGAAAGTAATAGTGTTTGTAGAGTTACTATATTTTCTAGGTTAGTCAAGAGAGCATAGGATTTTGTTTGATTGTTTGTTTTGTTTTGGTACCTGGGATCAACTCACAACCTCACGCCTGCCAGGCAGGTGCTTATGCCACTGAACTAAATCCCCAGCCCTATATTTTGAGACAGGGTCTCACTATGCAGTTCAGGCTGGCCTTGAACTCACTTTGTAGCCCAGGTTGGTCTCGAACTCTCAATGGTCCTCCTGCCTCAGCCTCCCGAGTGCTGGGATTACAAGCATGCGCCACCATACCTGGTGAGCATAGGGTCTTACATTATTATTAATACCGTTTCCTTTCAGACACCAAAGTGTATAATCAGGATCATAATTTTAGTCATTGCAATTATTTTTAAGTTAATCTTGTGAACTTGAATTTGTATGATTTTTCTAGTCTAATTCACTTAATAATTTTCAGTTTTGATTGAATTAAACATATATTTGAATTACCTGTAGTCAAGATTATTGTGAAACAGGGAGTTTGAATTCCAGGACATAGTAAAATGTGATTTAGTCTTGTGAAAATAACAAAGTTACCATTTACTTGCAGAATATTTTTTACAGCTTTATGATGAATAAGTTATAAGAGCTACCCATAGTTCATTACAATAGCAAACTTATTTTAAAATTCTTCATAACATCTGATATTATGAAATGCAATATTTTGATTACTTTCAATGCTGGTTAGTACATAATACATACAAATAAAAATTTTCACTTTAATATTTGTAATGAAAGTACCTGACTTTTAAAGTTTTAGTTGCCATTTCTGCTAAGTATGGAACTTACGAAGACTTGTGTCAGTGGCCAGAAACTATTGAGGAATAATAAAAGAGGCAATATGGTAAAATAACTTATGAAAAAGCACATAATTAAATTAACCTACATTTAATGCAAAGGAATTTTGGAGGAGGATTAAACTGATCAACACATTCTTAGTTTTGATGATAAAAACCTGTTAGCACATTAAATTAGTTCAAGGTAGTTATTAAATTTTAATTAGATATTCATTTGTGACTTTTAAACCAATTAAACTATCTTAATTTCCAAAACTTTTTAAAGTTATGCATCTGCTTTGTACCTAGATACTGATCCAGGAGATACAATTTTTATTTTCACTTTACTCATGGTTAGATCTTATGAAGTTTCTATGTAGAAGAAATATCCTTTATTACTATACATACATTAAATATTTTTAAATGATAAATCTGAACTACTAAATCTAGGCATTCTGCTTCATAAATGTAAGACTATAAGACTGGGCCAAAAAATAATATATTTTCTCCCTTTGGCTTTCTCTTTATGGGGAACCTGATTCCTTTTAGGAGATGAACTTCGAAAAAAATTGTAGGCCATAGAATGATGTGGTTATGTACTTTTAAAAATGAAATAAGGTAAACCTAGAAAATGTGAATTGTCTTTGAATTTTGAACTACAAAAATACTTGGTACCATTTTCTTTAATATTGATGGGTATAATATATCATTTAAAATTTATTAGGTTAAATGTACAGCAAATTAATCATATATTTTCTAAATATTTCTTCCATAAATAAAATGATATATTTCCCCTTAAGCTCTGTGCATAAATAGTAAGGTAGGGATTGTTTTGTAGATAACTTTACTCTCCATATAATTAGTAATTAGTACATAAAACATAGATTTCCCATGCAAAACTAGAAACCGAGGTAGCACTGAACTAATTTCACGCTACATGTGTTTGGTATGGGAGTATAGCTAATTTTCAAGTGTATTGATTTCTTGTACAATGATGTGCAATTCTAAACTCCAAAAGTCAACCATTTTTTTCTTAGAGTATTTTTCTTTCTTTTTCACAGCACGGAAAAGGATATGCTAGTCAATTCTACAGAACTTACCTGAAGCAGCATGATTTGCACAAAGTCGACCAACAAAAGCATCAACTTTTCAACTTCATTATCTTGGCCATCCCGTTAGTTGTGTGTAACTGAGTATTAGATTTCCGGCGGAGTCATCGTGGCCAATTATAGGACCTAATTGCTCTCAGCAGGCCTGAGAAATGAGTTGAAATGTGCAGAACTGTAGAAACTTTAGAGGCAGCTGATTTTGCCTCTCCGATCAGTGTGTGCCTGTTTACAGCACTATATATCTTTCTCTCTCCAAATGTCACTGAGCCCTTTAGATGTTTATATTCACCACGAGAAGCCAGTCATAAAGAAAGGAAATTTGTGCATTATAAATGCAATATCACTGTTTTAAACTTGACTGTTTTATATTATTTTTGTGTGATCAAGTGTTCCCCAGACTATTCCAACTTTACAAGAGAGATTGTGATTATGTTCTTTTCACCTGTGGGTTATAAAATATGTTGTATTATGAAGACCCACAAAATATCAAAGACATTCTGTAGTTTATACACCGTGTTGCAAAGTGTTTACTGTACTCTTTCAAAGCTTCTAAATAAATATAAAATATATATATTATATTATATAATTTTCCTAAAATGTGGTACAAATCAGTTGGTTTTTAAATGGATTCATAGTCCACATCATACAATAAAGTAAAAGGTAATTCAGGGTCCCAAAGATAGACTTACTGAGAAAATATCATTAACAGTTTCCTCCAAGTTTTCATATCTTACACAACCCTGTTTTTCCTTGTTTAAAAGAAAACGAAGCTCTAAGCTACAAAATTTTGTCAAGAACTCATACTGAATTTTCAATGCCAAAGATGAAGCTGTCCATATTATCCAATGGAGCACTGAATATGTACTATCAAAGTATCTAACAATCTACATGATTCTAATTCTATTTCTATGGCTTCAGATTTAGAATCTCTTAAAGCTTTTATAGCCTATAAATTACCTGTATTTGTTGTTAGAAAAAAACTGGGTGTCTGTACATTTTGTGGTGTAAGTATGTAACTGAAGATTACTATTTTAAGAAGTCCTCAATCATGACTCACACAGAATTTTATTTTACATAGTTTTACATAGTTTTGTGACTCTTAATTACACATGAATATAAAAATATTTATAACTCTATATAAATATATAGAGATATATAAATACGTGAACTGGTAAAGAATATAAAATATAAAGGATCTCTAAATTTAAGCTAAATAAATTTGGAGATAGGAACATGGTACACTATTGTCTCAGTATTATTATATGAAAATTTTGTAGCTTAAATGTGGTGTTTTATTAATGAGAAAATTTTTCATGAGACAGCCTAGGATTTAAGCTTGGCTTTTACTTTTGTGTCAACAAGGTTAATTATTAAACGAAGTAAGATGCATTTTCCTTTCTTTTACATATTTTTTATTGTTGTTTATTGTTTGTTGAAATACAATTAAGAAAACGCAAAGTCAGAGAATATGAGGTAATCTTCCAAGCAAAAACAATGTTAACAGACCTCTTCCCACTTAAAAAAGCCCTCAACATCATATCAAAATGTTTGCCCTGTGCAAACTGCAGAACTACTTTGAAATGTTGCCCTTATTTTCTAACCAATCTGACTTTCAATAAGAGTTCGAGCTGCACGATGTTACTAAACAATAGACTACAGCTAGGAATGTAGCTGGAGGACATGGGTTTACTCTTCAGCACTAAAAAACAAGGGAAAAAAAGACTAAAATTGAACAGGTGTTCTCCATCTAATTTTATGTGACATATCATGGTTTTCCTCTTAGATTTAACATTAAAGTGCATAAATATATTCATCGGTCCTTGATGTATGTTTTGAGTGACATCCTGGTATCATTCATTTGGCTGTTAACAAATTAGATAATAACATGTCATAACTGCAGTCAGTTTACATATCAAAAAAGTATGTAATGTTCCAATTTGTTGAGGTACTCTGTAAAAATGAAGCTAATCAATCGTGTAGTACAAAAAGCACATATGTTCACTAAGTGCGGTAACATTTTCTCAAACTTCTGGCATTTACTACGTTAATATTTTGAATGATAGGCTATTTTAGTAAGAAAATGTTGATATATTATTTAACTACAAAAATCTGTTTGTTCTATTTGCTTTTTAAGCAAGAAAATGATTTTCTTGTTGAATCACTCTGCTTTGAGGTCTTTCATACATCATTTTATAATCCTGGGGGGAATTCACATCCACCTTCTTTATTATATAAATTGAAAGTAAGGTTGCGTTTATTTCATATATAACAGATATATTACTTCATTTGATATAAAGATGCTTTCCTTAATTATTTATTCCTCTATATTGTTGTATGATTCACTTAAGCAGACTTACTATACTACACATTTGTGCATCAACTATGTTAAAAAAACTATATACTAGTAATTCATGGTAAAAATTTACATTTTAGTACTTAAATTACATCTCATTCTATAAACAAAAACAAATTTTTTATCTAGTTTGTGGGATAGACTTACTTAAATGTAAAATCCTAAATGATTAGGTCCTTAACTGCTGCATTCACAAAGAATCAGAAGTTACAGTAAAGATATGATCTTAGCAAATTAGATAAAATGTCACCCATCAATGAATGCAACTATAAAGCAGGAAGGGTGTCTAACTAATAATAAAGTTTTCCAAATAAGCATTTACTAAGTTAGCATGTCAAGAAATTCTAGTGTATGCTTTCTATTTCTGATCATTTTAATAGCCAATCTTCCTTAAGTTTATATACATGAAAGAAAAATAATATTCAGTTTGTTAAAAACATTCCCTTGATACATTATTTCAGAAAGAATAATCATGTTTACTTGTTAACATTATTAGTTATAGAAGAGTAAAAGTTAAAAAAATTTTCCTGTGGAAATGGTGTCTTAATGTTTCAATGGTATGTCAAATGACAATTTTTAGAAATATTTCATCCACATGTAAAATGCTAGTTTTAAACTTGTGAACATAGTTTTGTGAAATCATTTTCAATCCAATACTGAAATACTGGGTCAGAATCACTTAAAAGGTATCATGATATCCATAACATGAGTAAATCATCTCTTCTTGGAAGTTATTAAGGAAGTACGTACATTTTACTTTCAGAAGATATTAAATGCAATGCCTTTATGAAACATTGCTAATTAAAAAATATAGTCAATTTAAATAATTGTGTTATAACATGCCATTAGATATTTGTAATTCAGAAGTCTTTCTACTTCTCCAATGACAAGCAAAACTCACAGAATTTTCAACATGCATTTTCATAACTGTAGACTAATTTTACCATTTTATCTCCCTTAGATTATTTATTCCAGTTGAGTTGATCTTTGATGTAATCACTCAGCAAGGACATGACCAATGCTAAACAGGATAAGGAGCATATTTATGTTATTGTCTTGCAATATTTATGTCACTGACTCACATTTTTTCTATTGCATTTCTTTGTGTGCTAATACCCAAGAAACTAAAAAATACTCAAAACATTGGTATACTTGATTTTTCTGAAAATATTATATTTTTCATATTACAATTTATTGAGTTCTTTATCTTTCTCAAATCTAATTTTGTAGTGGTAAAGGCTTTGCACTTAACATCTTTTTTAATGTTCCTTTTTAACAAGGAAAAACAGAAAATAACAAAATTCCATATTTTTTACACCATGCAGTAGTAAAATTATTTTATATATTGTTAGTAGGTCAAGAAATATCCCTCTGCGAAGTCAAACAAAATTCTTATACAGTAATTTGTGAAACTGTTCAGTAGAATATTTTTTTCTTCAAAAACTCAGCGTAGGTCTTAGATTTTAGCATTCTGTAAGAATGCTGGTAGGTGGGTGCCGCCAGAGTATTGCAGGCAATAATATGACTAAAATTCTAATACCTTTAGTGTGCATGCATGTATTTCTAATCACTGTTATTTTTTAAGTATTTGTAAAATTAGGAAAAATGACTTATTTCTTGAAAACTTGTCACATGCTTAAAGTTTTACTCTCCAGATATTTTTGAGTTGTGTGAAAATATTGCATCCAAGATGCAAAAAAAAAAAAAGAAAAAAGAAAAAAAAAGAAAAAAAAGAAAAAAAGTTTTCACTTGAGACTCAAAAATTTCGGAATAATAGAACTCAGACTTCCAACGCATCCATACATCCTTGAGCTGAAACTAAGCAGGGAATTTCAGCTCTAAACACATTTTTGAGACAGTTATCTGTGAGTGAAAACAGGGTATTATAACAAAAGATGAGTTTTAATCTTAACTATAGTGTTTGTTACTGTGAATGCTATAATAATACATAAGTAAAATGAGTGTAAATGTAATATATTATTTTATACTGCTGTATACATATGAAATAAATAAAACTAGGATACATATCATACCATTTTTTTCCATGGATGGATCTTCCACTGACGCCTGTGGGAGCTTTGAATAAAAATAAGTGGCAAAATATGGCCCTATGTTTAAAAATGACTAATGCTGATTTAGTAATTTTAGTCTTCATATAACAGGTCTAAGGGAACATCTGTTCAAAACTGACTATCATTTGAAGTTACATATACTGAGTTTTGAAGAATTTCACTGTATTTATAGTTTTAAATGTAGGCATTTAATTCCATATGATTTCAGTAATACCCACATGAATCTTTTCAGTGTATAGTTTTTCAACTGGTGCTGTAATATTTTAAACTGTTTTCTTTTGTTTGTTTTTGGTTACTAGCAATACCAGCACTCCACAAAATTAATGTAGGGGCTATGCATGAGTGCCTTCAAACAATAAAAATTTTCAGCTAAAATTTTAGAAACATATCTTTTTATAATCAAAATTGACAGAAATAGAAGAAAAACTGAAGTTCCATATGGGTATCGTTTTCAAAAAAGAAAATAAAAATTAAGGTATAAATATTTTTTATAATGTTAATATAAACTGAGTTAACCCTACTGTAATTTAGGTTCTAAAATACCTAAAAGCTAACAGGAAAAATGCTGGGCTTCTTTATCTCATATGTGGTTGTGAAACCAATTTTCTTGACTTCAAACTATACAATCTACACATACAATGTTCATCCCATAAGACAGCAAAGAGGAAGACTAGTTAGTTCTTTTGCCTTGAGCATCCACTATTTTCAACCTTATGATGGAAAAATCTGAATAAAATATATTAGAATGAAAGGTATTCATGAAATCTCATCAGCTATATTTACAGACCACCTTGGTTCCCATGCGTACCTCTACTTCCTGTTAATTTCTCCCTTTCAAGAAAGCATATCATGGACTCTTTCATTAAACTAAGCTTTTAAATTTTTAGAGCTAAAATTAAATTTTATTAATTACAAGTTGAAGTCTGACCATGAGGAGATGTGACAAAGTATGATATTATCTGCCTTCAGAAAAAAAAGTTATACTTTATTTTGAGGACTAAAAAAATTCAAGAATAATATTAAATAATTGAACGATAAGAACTGTGGTCAAAGCCATTAATGGGATACAAGATCAATTTAATATATGAAGATGATGACAGAAACAAAATAAGCTAATAGAAGAAGTAGGTAGCACTGTATCAAAAGACATCATTCATGTGAAAGTAAACAGTTCTTTGTGAAACAGTTTTCAAATACATGTGTGAAACAAGTCACACTTTATAAAATATTTCATACCGTGAAACATTTTCCAAAATATATAAAAAGCACTCTACCTTACACCTTCTTGTTTAAACTTATTTAACATTTTGGAGACTTAGGAAAAATATTCCTGAAAAGTTATTTCACATCTGAATATTACTCTTGATGTTTTGTAAAATATGAATGAATATACTAGTTATAGGATGTAGATAAAGATTAGTTAACTGAGCTTTGTGGAAGGTATAGCATAATCACAACACGTGAGTGGTATATATTGTTATTAGTGCTATTTTCCCCTTACTTCACTGCTGTTCTTGGGTATCAAATGTATATAATGCAGTCTAAGTATAGAATTAATTCCTTTGTCACAATTGCAGAGTGGATGTAAGCAGTACTAGTTTCCAAAAGTGGAGATGAAAGTAGGCTCCCTTTGGTTTTCATCCAGTGCCTCTTCACTTGTAACTCTCCATTCAATGTTGGCATAAAACCCAGACATGCATCACAAGGGTGCCCATATTCTAGTTGCCTTCTTCAGCTTCCTTTCTTCAATGCTCTATGTTAAAAACTATACATATTCACATATGATTGTACTAGGAAACACTTATCTAATTTTTCCTCTTGATGCCAATATCCTTCCTGAATATCTATTTCCATACAATTAATTTTTGGGGGAAGACTCTCCATATTTTATAGAATCATATATTTTTGCTTATGATAGTTTTCATGTGACTACTATGCTATAATTATATTTGATATGGCCAGCATGCACTTTAGAAATGAATTTGAGCAATATTTAGCATTTGCTCTATAAAACTGGATTGTTTTAATCTTTCTAATTTTAGACTGCTTGTTGTTTGCAGTCCTTGTTGCTCAGAGCTATCCTTTGGCTGTCTAAAATATTTCTAAAATTTCCTAATACTTTTGAATCAATTAAAATTTCTAATTCCTTGTCATGAAATCTAAATTTTAAATCTTCCAGTTAAAATAAGGTAGTCCATGTGAATTTATAACTAAATCAATTCATGTATGAATATCTACTGAGAACTTTGTATGGTTAAAGATACATTTTGTTTTGTTTTGCATTGTTTTACTTTACTTTTATTCATTTTCCTTTGAGAAGCTGATAACCATTGGGCGCTCCCTCAAACTGTCTGGGAATAAGGAACATTTAATTAATGTCCTAATCGCCTTATTTGTACCACTCTCTCCATTCTCTGCCTCACCTTCTCATTGTGAATACTTTTTGATCATGAAAAAAAGAAGACTGCAAGTATTGGCATGATAATTGAATAATCCTAAAACACTTAATTTTCCAAAAGTGAGATAGTTTCTAATTCTTAGTTGTTTTTTCTAATTAATGATGGCATGGACAGCAGATTGCAAAGTTATCTTGTCACATATGTCTCTCAAAGTAAGGTTGTGTGCCAGTGTACATGAATGATGAGTAAGGGTACTAATAAGCACAAAGTAGACATTTGAAGGAAGACATGAAAAGACATGATCATCTTGTAGGTAAACACCTGTTGTACATGCCCCTGTATAAATTAGACTTTGAATATCAAAAATCCTGGTTTAAAAGCTACAATAGTATTTATTTATCAGGATGATAACTTAAAATTTTTAACCCTATGAAATCAGTAATTAGTATTTTGTCATTGGGTGAAAACTATTCTTACTTGTGGTAGGATGAGAAAGATCACAGAGAGCCAACACAACGATCATAATAAAACCTAGAGAGTCAAGTTGAATCAGAAATGTGTGTGTGTGTGTGTGTGTGTGTGTGTGTGTGTGTCTGTGACAGAGACACAGAACAGTCATGTTAATACCTAAAGTTAAAACAAGGAGAAGAGTGATGAAATAGATGCTGATTGGGTAATTCTTGCTAAAAAGTGACAGAGTGAAATAAAGTTAGATATACTATACACTAGAAAAAATAGAAAAGAAAAGTGGTATCTTATATTTCTTTAAAAATATAGTATCAGATTATTTCCTCAGGATGACTTACACATGTGCTTTGTTTCTTTTTTGTTTTTTGATAAAATTAAAGGCAATAAACAAATTCTTTGCAGGATCAGAAAGGCAGCTCTGTTTAGCTTAGTGGGAAAGAACTTGCCCAGTATGCAGGAAGGTCTGGATTTGTTCCCTATCACTGCAAAAACAAACACATAAAATTTGTAGCTATTACTCATTTTAAAGATGTCACATGGATCCTAAGATCACAGGTTGGCAATTTTAGGAAAAGAATGGGAAATATTTCCAGTCCCACCAACAGAACCCGCATAGGCTTGCGAGCCTGGCATAATCTTCCATGAAATGACCTGCAAGGTCACAGTGCTGTGATTCTTGGCGAAGGATGCCGCTGCTGAGATGTGAAGCAAGTTGCCAGCTGTTAATCAGTCTGGGAAATGAAAAGTGTGTAAAATGAAAAGGTAATTTTTTTTAAGATTTGGATATAGCACAGTTTTAGTTAAAATGTAATATGTGCTTGTGAGAAACACATTTTTAGCACTATATGGATGAGTTAGATATAATAACAATAGTTAAAAGATGAAAATAAATGCTGTAAGTAACTAAGCAAAGTCTAATTTACACTGAGTAAGATGATAACTCATAACACTGAAGAAAACAAAATAGAAATTAGGGAGAAGAAAGACTGCTGTGGATCTCTTAACTAGCTAACACTTGATCATAGTTAACCTACAGAGCAGAATAGAAAAACTGAAAGGGAAGGGACAAATCGAGAGCCATTTCAAAGGATAAATAGATAGCACTTCCTCAATAATCAGATGGTCAGCTGGCTGAAGATGAGGAGGGAGAAAGTAGCAGATGTGGTTCTGAAGGGTTTTCTTTGCTTGAATAGATCACGGTGGCTTCAAACAAGATAATGTAAGAGAAAAGGTAAAGTTTGTGCAGGAATGTAATCTTGTTTGTGGAAGAGCTTTCTAATTTTTTCCTGTGGTTTAAATTTTACTGTTTGCTAACCAAGTAGGACCCAAAGTGCATGATATTGAAACAATTCCAGAGAATTTGGCATTTTTTATTCTAACACCAAATGATAGTATCAATTCTGCATTCTACGTTATTCTCTCCATAATATTTGAGGATTTATTACTTGAAGGCTTGTCTTAAAAGTTTTCTTCAGCCAGGTGTGGTGGCCCACGACTTTAATCCCAGCACTCGGGAGGTTGAGGTAGGAGGAGCGTTGTGAGTTCGAGGCCGGCTTGGGCCACAATGCAAGCGCAAGGCCAACCTAAGCTACATAGTGTGACCCTGCCTCAAAAAAATCAGGGCTGGGAGTTTGGCTCAGTGACTTAAGCGCCTGTCTGCCAGGCATGGGGTTGTGAGTTCAATCCCTGGTGCTGCAAATAAATAAATAAATAATAAAATAAAATAAAATTTTTCTTCAATTATGTTTGGCAATAATTATAACTATATGATACATCAACTATAATATTTATTTTTTTTTAGATTCGAGGAAATTTGACTAGTATATATGGCAAGAGCAGGCTTCACTGACATACAAAGGACACAGATAAAGCCAGTCCCCCTGGTGTTTTCTGTAAAACACATGTGGTAACACACAATGAAGATGAATAAATGTCAATAGGAATTCATAACAGTCAAAAGTTATAAAAAATTATTTTTAGCTTTTGTTTCCATGTGAGTGCTAATGATTTTTAGCGAATATTTTTTTTAATCAAAAACCTTTTGTTTCTGTACCTATATTTATCAACTGTCATCTAGCCTTTACTAGAAATTATCTTACTCTCTATGTTTTCTTAAAGTCAGCCCTTCACAATTATAGAACAGAATAGGGCCTTGAAATAGGGGTCTTATGTATAAAGAAGGTGAGACAAATGTAGATCAACTCCTGGAAAAATCTGAACAGAAGACTTAACTTGCCTAACTCTTCTTTTGCTCTAAACTCTTAACTTGTCTCAAATTCTTAACCAGTATGTAACTCTTTGTAATTTTAAATTGCAGGACTAATTACACTGAAAAATACATAAAAACTATACCATGAAGTACCTCACTTTGCACCTTAAATTTTTAATTCTCTTCCTATAACATGTGTTCTCCTGTAAGGGTGATTCTCACATATTAGGTGTCATTAAATTTGGCCTTAGAAAATCCAGGTAGTTCTGAACGCTTTTAATAGATTTGTAAAATAAGATCTTAATATTGTCTTAGTGTGTGCATTTTTATTCTGCTTAGCACCATGTTATATTGACGGTAAATAAACAAAACTAGAGCCAAATGAGTCCATCTGACACAGAAATCATTTAATAAACTGCAGCATCACAAAGAATAAGTAATCTGATTTCACAAAATCACTGTTGTCCCACCTAGTGAACCCACCAAACTGGGCTCAATTTACTTTTACTATTTTAGTCAAATAATGAAAGAAATACAGGAAGGTAGGTGAAGGATTCTTTTTATCCCCAACTATTTATCCCATAATGAGGGAGGAATTCCTACCTAGGGTTGTAGGATCGGAAAACACGCACACTTGAAACTAGAAAGACAGGTGAGAATGAAAACCGTCTCCTAGTCTCACATGTCTCATCCCTGGGAGAGACCAGCACACAGCATGTGAGGCCACGCTGTGGTTGCACTCAAGACAGAGTGAACAGTCTCTACTCAAAGATGAACTGAAGTGTTTGAGCAATTCTGTGGGGCTCATGTACAACAGAAACCCTGCTAATGGGAAAGAAGGAACTATGTTTCCCCTGTTTCCCCTGAGAAGGCAAAGAGCTGTCTAACTCGAGACTCTTGCCTTTGAAAGCTGAGTACAACAGGCTGTGTCAGGACATGAGATACCATCGATATACTGCTTATGTAGGATATCAAGCCAGCATACAATACTGAATCTTAATTTTAGCCCTTATGCCACGGTTGCCTCCCTGAAACCTTGCCATTAATTGAAAATGAACTGAGGATTTTGTGATGTATAAAAGCCTGCTTGAAATGTGAAGCAGGCACATGACCATGGGAAAGAAATCTATGAGGTGAAGCAGTCTTCAAACATTAGTGGTGTCTCCCTGAATAGACAGCAACAGAAATTAAGAAACGTGAGTGTCATCAGGGTAGAAAATGTGTAGATTTGGACCAGGGGGCAGATAAGCCCTGTGATAGATCAGCCTTCTGGCATACTAGTAAACAGCGGTGCTACAAAAAGCCTAAGCACACCAACCAGGGGTGTTTCACTAGATCCACTGCATTGCTTGACTATTTTGGAAGAGTCTCGTATTAAATGCTCCTAAACCTTCATCATCAGTTTTTTTTCATCACTATTTGAATGGTGAACTACAGTGGATATGCACCTTCATACTGCTGGGAGTCAGGGGAACTCATGGGACAGTCAAGGGAAACAGTTGCGTAGGAATGGAAAAGGTTATTATGCTGTATTGAAGAATGGCTGTTGGTAGGCTATCTGGGTACCATACCTGTGTGCCGTAATTAATTCTTCCTGGGATATCTGTGTCTTTTCTTTCCACAAAGCTTATAATACGTTACCCCTGAGTTTCTCCTGGTGTGCATGGGGAACCAAAATCACAAATAATTTAAACTTGACTGTCCCAAGCCACTAATTAGGGTTACCAAGTTAGATGTAGTAACAAGAGATCGCTAGCTTTTCCTTGGTTAAGTGAGCCACTAGAACCAATATAACCTCTAGGTGCTGTGTTACCACTGTTCTTATGAGCAGTAGTCTAGATCACCTGCAAAAGCAGACCAAATTTAAACATATATGGAGACACAGGAAATTAATAATACTTTTTCCGAGTTTTAAATTTTTTATTAGTATATGTTTGTAGTAAATAATGATTACAGTCATCGTGCAAAGTCGATACATGTAGATAACGTTTTAATTTGTTTTTCATACCCTTTTCTTCCCTCCCTCCCCCCACGCTTTCTCTTTTCGTCCCCTGACCCTTTGCGAAAGACTGATCTCCCTATTTTCTATGATCTATTTTTGTTTCATTTTTATTTTAAGGCTAGTTTAGGGAAGGAAAAGGGAAATATCATGCCAAAGTACAAGTCTATCGGTAATTGGCGCTTTGATCCCAGGAAACCTTCCTGTACCATAAAACCATCTAGTCCACCCATGAGCTGCTAATTAGTCAATCAGATGTCCTCACTTAGAGGTGAACTCTCCTGCAAATGGCTATTCTACTTGCCTCCGACTCACACTGTTGGCGAAGGAAGGATTCCCGCCCTAGGTTACTGGGGATGGAGAACTGAATACACCGGAGGCTGGACAGACAGTGACAGCAGTTTGTCACAAATTCACGCAGCCTGGGGGGAAAGATGTTGCACTCTGACAGGGCCACACAGATTCGGAAGTTGTAGGAGCAACTGGGGAGCAGGGTCAATGTGACTGGGTTTTTTCAATTATTTACTGTGTTCCTGGGGAACTGAAACACATTGCTCAGGGCAGGAAGGCCTTTACCCGGTCCCCTGGTGCGGGCTATTATCTGGCATGAGGATTTCACCTTTTATAGGAGATGGGAAGAGAACTTGAAATCAGACTATGTCTTTTTGTTTATGCTAAATGTAGAGGCGGCAAAAGACACTGGGCCTTAATTCTAGTCCTTTTCACTCAAGGATGAGCAATATGAAATATAAAACGATGATTTTTTTTTACATATTCGAAAAATCTATGTCTTCTTCAACTTTGGTTCAAGCTAAATTTGCCTAATGCTAAGTTTAAACTTGTTTTAAAGGTTTCTATATTGTCTTCAAAGTAGAGCATTTTCATAAATTTTCATAACTATCCTCAAACCCTCTGTACACTTGTGAGATGATCTGTTTGCTTTCAAATTTTGAAAATTCATAACAGTGTGTAGTTTTGATATGAATCTATTGTAATCCATACTGCAGCTACCTAGTAAACTCTTTGGGTCTTCAAATTCAACTCTTTCAAATTTTGACAGTTTTTAAAAATTATTACTTTCATTATTTCTTCCCTTATTTTTTCATCTTTTAAAATGTGTTGTTACCGTGTGTTGAAACTTATCTACTGATGATCATTGTCTTTCGTTTTCTTCCTCTTTTTCTATGTTCTCAAAATCTTTCTGGGCAATTTAATTATGTTTATAACATGTTTATCTTACAACTCTTTATTGAGCTGTTTATCTTTGTAGGCGTTTTCTTTCTGACCTTCTGTTTAGCTTTTTTATTTTATTATTACTATAGTTTTAAAACAGTTCTTTTTCTCTGAATATTCATTGTTAAAGTTATTTTGAACTCCTTCATGCACATAATCCTTTTCCTTCCACATTCGACTACATGGATGATAGTTCATTTTACCTATTTCTGATGATTAGTGTGTCTATTCTGGAATCATTTGCGAATTTTTAGAATGCTGGCCCAAGGACACAGCTCAGTAATAGAGCTCTTCATTCAACATTCTTGAGGTTCTTGTTTGATCTGAGCACCACAACAAATAGCAGTAGTTGGCTGGCTACTCAAAATCAGGAGCAAACGTGTTCTATAATGCAAAAGACAACCTCTGTTGCTAAAATGGGTTTGTGAGTATCCTTGTCTGTAGGTGTGGATGGGCCATTTAATTGGAGAACTTCTAATATTGCTATCATTTAGTATAGTTTTTCTCTTGAGATATTTAGATCCAAAACAAGTATTTTCAGATATTCTGTCTAGAATTATAAAGTTGGGCACTTGTGTTCTGGAAACTAAATGGGGGAGGATTATCTGGAAAGATCCAAGCTTTTCTTAGTATGATGACTGTACGTTAAACTAGGGCTGCAGTCTTTTAATCTAGGCATTCTCTGTGTTTTAAACTCACTAGAAGATAAATCTCCTGTCTTCTAACCAAAGAGAACAGTTGATCACCTATCTGTATGCAGTACTTGGAGACAGGTAGAAGTTATAACTGCTTTGTACAACACATTTGATTCTGCTTTTCATCTTATGCTCACTTCTAGGGCAGAGCTCATCTCCCTTCTCAATTCTGGAGTCTTTCAAACTTTCTGTGGAAAAAGTCATAATTCTTCATTATACCCTTTTTTCCAGCAAAGGCTTAAATATTTTCAATAATAATAATAGTTAAATTGCAACTTACTGATCCACTCTAAAATTTCCAAATGCTCTCAAAGTTATTTCTTTTGTCTTTTGTTACTCTTTGCAAGTTTTTCCTTTAAATTTTTCTTTTTATTTTAGTGTAGTTTTAGAAAAAAGAAAAGTTAGAGCACAAATTTCCCTCTCTTGTCTCTTTATTTAGAAACCTGAAATTTGAACTTTTAACATAATGAGAAACCTCAGAGAATATCTTTCTCTATTGAGAGTTTGAATTTGTGATTCTTGTTAATATGCTTTCATTTGGTTAGAATTTATTATCAAACATTGATATATTTGAAAAACAATCATTTTTGGTGGTTGCTAAATAAAGTTTAAAATTAAATAATTCATTTCTTTCACCAGATGTGAATAAATAAAATCACAAACTATATTGTTTCTGCAAATGCCACCATTATAAATTATTTTCCACTTCTCTTTAGGAGCATCTTTATCATTACCTTGAAATGTAAAGGCGTTTTAGATCAATACTTTTAAAATCCAATGTATGATGTGTGTTGCCATGTTTGTTGCAGTGATTATTCAGTTGCCTTCAATTTTGTAACTACAAATGAAAGTACAATTTAGCTGGGGATATAACTTAGTGGCACAGTACCTGCCTGGCAAGCACAAGGTCCTGAATTCAATTCCCGGTACAAAAAAAGAAAGAAAGAAAGAAAGAAAAAGGAAGAAAGAAAGAAAGAAAGAAAGAAAGAAAGAAAGAAAGAAAGAAAGAAAGAAAGAACAATTTAAAACCAAATTTAGCTTTTCCTCTCATTACATTGGTTTATTCACCATATTATGTTACTTTAAATAGTGCCTGAAATTAGTGTCCAAATAGTATCAGTCAACTAGCAAGCTCTAGTACTTGAGGTCAATTTAATTACACTGTGCATGACAGAAACTGGGCCATGTGGGTATTGCCTTTGCCACCAGCAATTGACACCTGAGTGTTAATGAGCTGGTAATTAAGAATTGGCACATACAGACACATTTTACTGTTTGGGAATAGGATAACCATATGCTACATAACTTCTGTGCTAAGTACTTTGTTAGCTCCAGAATTTACACAATTATATTTGTGACGTTTTTAATGCCAATTTTTACATAAAAAAGATTTTTAAAAAGTGACTTTAAACTTCTAAGTAACTTTGCCTTTATTTTAAATTTGTGAAACTTTCTTAAACTACCAAGATTATATTTGGAAAAATATAAAACAAAGAACTTTGGTTGAATTGCTTTCAGTTAAAAAAGGATTTTTTCACATCTTGAAATGTACATTGTCACATAAAAAAGTACCAGAAATAATTTAATTTGGCTGTGTATATGTAGGATAGACGGCCTGTCTTGTAGTCCATAGTGAAAACCACCTTGTAGTATTCGTAGCAGCGTAAACAACTCTAAGAAATCAACATGGTAGAAGGGAAGGAAGGTCATATCTGACATCAGATCTAAAAAAGGCAATGTGGTTCATGTGGAGAAACTTCTTATGCACTGTTTCATTTTCTTGAATTGTTTGTAGAAATGCTGTGGAGGCATCTTCGTGGGGAGGCCTGCGTGGCGAGGGATGGAGGCCAGTCGACAACCACGTGAGTGAGCACGTAAGCAGCCTCCCGAGCTGTGTATTTGGAATAGACTGCAGCTTCTGCCAACAGCTTGTCTGCAACCTCAGGAGAGACTTCGACCAGAGGCATCAGCTAAGCTGAGCTAAAATTTCTGAACCATACAAACTGTGAGATAAATGTTTGTGGATTAAGCTGCTATGCTACGGGGAATATTGTTGTGAAGCAACAGATAACTAATACAACATGTAATTCCGAATACTATTGTGTGTTACAGTAATATGAAGAACTGATTTTTGTTTTTTACTGTGAAGTTGTCCTTGTCTCAAAAAATACGAATAATATACACCCCTCTTTCCTTTGCATTCCTCTTCAATCTTCAGTTCTCCTTTACTCCCGTCTACCTCACAAATAATCCCCACCATTTTCTGGATTAATCTCTTGGCATTAAAAATAAAATTGTTCTCATCAGATGAGAAATGTATTAACTTTAGTGAGTTTCAGTTGTGGGAATTACTTCTAATTTTCTTCTGTGAAAGAGTTTGCTTTTCCATGGAACCCTCTGTAGGACATATAGCCTTTTATATGCAGATTCCTATAATTACACTTTGAAATAGCTTTGAATTCCCTGTAGCTTAAACTGAGAACATGAAAGGCCAAATGTTATATCGAACTGAAGTATATAAAAGTGCACGTACATCAATCCAAAATGAGATATAGAAATGAACAGCTCTTTACACAGTCATGTCAGTTTTTGACAGATTATTGAAGGATCTTTGTAACTGCAGAGACTGTCTTAGTAGCAGAAATACTCTGCCTGGGGATAGCCTTATCAGTTTGTATTTTTTTATTCTTTCAATACCAAAGGGTGAGTACATGTTAAATGAAACACGAAAAATACTCTCCAACGAAAGCTTTACCTCTCTTCCCCAAAGATGACACCTGGCACCAAATGGTCAAACAAAGTGTGGTCTGATGATGGAATCGTTCACCCAATCTGTCATGCCAGAGAGATGGCAGCCTAGATGAGCAGGCTACATTTCAGTAAGTCAATAGAAAAGCCACATGCCATCTTCAACTCTGTAGCGATTCTGGTGACAGACAAGAGTCTTTTCTGCACAAGAGGAGTTTCACGCTGTAAGTGACAGACACATCTAGAGTATTTAAATCACCCACTTTTCTTCTTAGCACCAGCAGTAAGCTAAAAGAAACAATTTTTTTTGTATGTTCAAAATTTTAAACCAATACTATGTTTATTTAAAAACAGATTCTAAAACATCTAACTTTATTTTGAAAGAGTATGTACTGTTAACTTTTCATATCCTGCAGTTGTTCTGATTGTTTTGAACTAAGTACATGATAGAATTGTTCTTTTGCATCAGCTATGGACTGCGAAACTTTTTTTCTGTTTATAGAGCTTAACTTCTCTTGATATTATATTCCAAAAAATAAATGGAATATCCACTTTAACTCAGTTTGTTAGTAAAGAAAAACAAAGTTTAAAATTCAAGGCAAAAATGCCTGAAATTTTAGTGTTTATAGAATACATAGATATTAAATAGATAAAATTTGAAATCAGGGGAAAAGAGGAAGCATTTTGAAAAAAATATACCTTTTGAAACAGTGACTCAAGTAGAATTGGATAAGTGATGAATGCAATAATTATGTATTCAGTCTATGCTGAGGAATTTTATCATGTTTGGCACAATTTGCACAGCTTGCCACTTAAAATTTTTAATTAGCTCTTACAGTATAGTTCTTTTTTTAATATAGCAATCTACTAAAATGCTCTTTTTCTGAAATAATTGACATAAATTTGAAAAAAAATTCAAGGCTTCAAACATGTAACAATATATACAATCAGTTAGAACCACTACCCATTAACAGATATTGTAGGAAGAGGGCAGACAATGTATAATGGATGCCATGATAGCTCTGAAATATTCCAAACTGAATTATCCTCTAGTTTTACTACTTAAAATTATGTGATCTTGCTAAAGTTTTATAGTTAACTCAGAGCCTCAAATTAGTTTTTACATCTAGAGCTTGATCAAGAAATGGATTTTAATTGGAATGATGCTAGACAACCATCATTTTATTGGAAGAATATTTTGTCATCTGGGGATATAACCCTTCGGTGAATTCATGTGGAAGTTTTAGGCAGAAATATAAAAGAAAACCAAACAAACCAAAGCCTGCAATACCATTATAGATCTACTAATTTGGTCTCACTTATTATCAGGTGAAGAATGGTCATTTCTTTTTTTGCGGTAAGTGTTACAAGGCACCTTATCTTGTTAAAATTAAAAGAGCATTGATACCATGAATTTTTCTTTTTGCTTTCTTTCTCTGTCCCCTTCTCTCTTTTTCTCTCTCCCTCCTGCCTTCCTTCCTCTTTCCCTTCCTTCCTCCCTCCTTTCCTTCCTTTGTTTCTTCTGAGGATTGAGCACAGAACCTCACACACACTAAGTGAAAGATCCTGTGTTCCCCTGCTGATCTGCATCCCTGACCCTTTTTAAAATTTTATTTTGAGATAGACTCTCACTACATTCTCCAGGCTGACTTCAAACTTACAATCCTCTCAATGGCCTCCTGAGTACTTGGGAGCATAGATGTGCACCATCATGTCCAGGTACAGTGAGTTTTTATACAACAAAAAATCATGCACAGAGACAGGCTTTTAGCATTCATTTTAAATCAATACTAAGATAAGCATAAAGTTATAATGAAAACTAGTGTTCATTTAATGCTTCCTGGGTATCAAACACCGTTCCAGCCTTTTTAACTCATGCATGAAAAATGATACCTTTAGCACATTTATCAATGCTGAAATTATGTGAATCTTGAACTTTCCTACATCTTAATTATAAGGTCTAGTGATTATTGGAGCTTGGATATGACCTCTGACCTATGCAACTTTGTTGTTATTTGCCTTAGGTAGTATGGAGAACACGATAAAATAAGATACCAACCTTTAGCGAATAATCCTTCACTTGTAAGATCCAAAATAGATATCCAATATACCGAATTTAAAGAGAAATTATTTCAGATATAAAATCTCTCCTGCACTTTAACCACAAAATATTGTGACTAAAAAAGAGGTTATGGTACACGTTAAAAAAAGTGATAAAGAGTTACAGGTATAAATTGTAGATCATACGCTTTTCCCTACAATTCCAAACTATGAGAATATGTTTCATATGTTGAGTTTCTGTTTGTGTAAAACATGATTGGAATTAATGGCAACAATCTTGGAAAAAGAAAAGAAAAATGTATAGTAAATTAAGTTGTAGAAAAATGAGACTTAGAGATCTCCTGGTCTAAAATTCCCCAACAGAGGCTCCATTTTGATTAGATTGAGGTGGAAAGAGCAGAATGCTGGCAAATAGAAATTTTAAAAGTCAAGTGGATATTTGACACTTTTTAAGTTTCTGAAACATTTATAATTTTTCAGCATTTTCAAAGTCTCTCAGGAGTTCTTCAGTAGAAAAAAATAAACGTGATTTAGCAGCTTTTTACTGAACAATGACCATGGGAATTTTTTTATTCCTGTAAAATCAAGATCCAAAATGAGATTTATGAAGAACATGTTTTGGGAAATGCTGATCAATATATTTTGCAGCAAAGGAAAATTAGGCCCCAAAGAGTATGGTTTACAGTACTGTGGCAAAAACAGTTGCAGAGTTTGAACTTAGTTGACCAGGTTTACAAAACTTACTAACAAAATTGTGCCTTATTTTTCTTTCTTTTTTGTAACTTCTGATCTTTCACTTTCCTCATTGGATTATTGGCACATTCCATTGACTAATACATACAAGATTTATAGTGAGCATGATATATACTAGGGGAAGATATAATAATTATTATATTCAGTTGTAGTATGATAAATCTGTTTAGATAGATTATACGAGAAGGGAGAAATACTATCATAAGGCACAACTGGTTCTATATACATCTTTTTCCTGAGATTGGCAAACAAAGATTTAGAATCACTTTTGCATATGGCTAGCCAGAGACAATCTTGTTGAGACCTCATCTTAAGAAAAGCAAACCTCTGGGCACTATCATAAATGAATTACATGTATGTCCTGTGAGAAATACTTAAAATGGTGATGTGTCTTCAGAATTCATTACACTCTGGCTAAATTCTACATTATTGATGATATCTTCAACTATCACACTCATAAGACTATTGAAAGACCATATAAGTCTATCTGTAATCTGTAACTTTTAGTCAGGGTAAAAACTATATTTCTTAGTCTTCATCGCTATTTTCAATTTATCTTCTAGATGTTAAGGTGAATTACACCATTTATGTAGTTTGGTGATGCCTGTGATTTCTGTATTTCCTATTTGAAATCTTTCTTGGAAAATACTGAAGAGCAGATGAATTGTTAAATCTACACAGAGCTCATCAAATGATTTATCAGCTTAATAATATTTGATAATAGAAGATCAACCAAAACGGTGTGATTTTAAAAATACTAAAACACTTAAATGCTTGTTTTCAACATAGATTTCTTTTGTTTTCCTGAAAAATATTTTTTAACTTCATTTATCACATGCTTTAGATGAGGGTTCAAATTCACTACATATTATGAACACTGCTTTATGAATGAGTGCTGAGTTTTGAAGTTTATTAAACTACATATTTAAATACCAACATAAAAGAAGATTTAGATTAGTGATGTAACTTTTTTTTTGCAGCACCAGGGATCGAACTCACAACCTCTCGCTTGCCAGGGCAGGCACTTAAGCCACTGAGCCAAACTCCTGGCCCTAGTTTTTTGAGGAAGGGTCACACCATGTAGCTCAGGCCTGTCTTGCGCTCAGTGATGTAACTTTTGATAGCAATATTTACATTTCTAAAATTATTTTCTTTTTTTAACATACTCATTTGCAACTGCTTATAGAACTAGTATCTTTATGTGGTTGGGAGCACATTTGAAACAGTATGTACATAGAAAATTAAATTCTGTATGTTAAAAAATCATCCAATTAATCCACCTTCACTAAGAATTTCTTTGAAAATTGAAGATCATTAAAAATAGCATTTTTCAACATTTTTGATAGCTCAAATGAAAATAAAATTAAGCAAATGCCTGCTTTTTCCTTATTCACATAAAGCACTCATTTTACTGTGCCAGAAAAAATCTTTTTGACTAATTTACTTTACATAAGTGCAATGAGTGTAGGCACGTACTTTATTTTTACTTCATAATTCGATATTTTTAAATCTGCTAATTTATAAGATCAAAAAAATTTTAAATCCGCTTACAAAGTTATGTTCAGGAAATGTACACCATTATAGTAGGTTGAGTGTGTTTACAAATATATATGTATACATACGAATATTTCTATGCATTATAAGCACATGCATATGTTTATATCCACGTATTTTTCATTTGATGGCATTTCACCTAATCATCTAAAAGTATGGCCTGTCTTCCACACTTCAGTAATGTGAAAGGCAATACTGTTTAAAGCAGATTCAGTTGTTTTGCTTGCAATTAAGCCCAATAAGAAGTGTTTTAGATATTGATAAATTGTATCCATTACTAATTCTTTATTAAAAGAGAGATAAAAAAACTTTATGGAGAGAAACAAATTAGAACAAACAGTGGAGGAAATTGTGAATTTTTTTATCAGAAGCCTTTTTAACATGATTTACCTGATTAATACTTGATATGTATAATTATCAATAATAGCAGATCATACAAAAATGTTTTCAAGCTCAAACAATTTTAGTATAGATACCTTTCCAATTCAAGAAATAGGAGATATGAAAATGGTAAGAAAAATAGATTGTCAAAAGTGTAATGCTTTTGGGAGGAGTGATTTTTAAGGAAATTTGATAATCTAGTGGAAATTGTCATCTCTGCTTAAATTTCTATTACCGCACAGGCTAACCATTGTTCTGCAATATTATTTCACTTTATTTTCCTTCCTTTCTAGAGCAATTTTACATCATTTTTATCACTTTCCTCAAGTGCGCCATCCACCACCCACACCTTCTAGTACATAATCTTGCTTCCTAGTTCAAAGAAATAATTCAGTCATCAGAGAAGAACTTATCACATTCTCCAAGAGCCTCATAATTCGCCATCGTCTGACCTATTCTTACATCTCAAAAGCAGAAATTTTGTCACTTTTGTTTTAATTAGAACTCATGACAGCAAGCAAAAGGACATCAATCGTATTTGCCTAAGAGATCAAAACACTAGTATGTGGAAACGGAAAAGTATCGTCAGGAATGTTTTTCAAAATCCGAAAGAGAAGGCTAATTTTTAAATTCCAAAGCTGATCTATGTATTAATGCTTTTAATATCATGTGATCATACACTGCCTCTAATCTGAGGAAAAATATCCTCTTGTGTTGAACAGTGACTGGGACAGTACAGAAAAATTGACAAGAGCAAAAGTTTTGTATATTTGGCTCAGCATTCTAACTCTGGAATTTCGCTTTTATCTACTTTATGTATGGGATAGCAAATGATATTTTAAAACAATTTTCACTACTAAAATACTTGAACTTCTCTGCCTTATTAAGTTTTAGTTCCTACTCTGATTCCTACATTTACCCTTCTTCTTTTTTCCTAAGTTTACTTCATGTTTTAGTCTAAGAATTTTGAATTGTGTTTTCTACCAATTGAGTAATTCTTTCTCAACTCATTTGCCCCTTCCACCTGGTATTTATTATGTGTGGAATATCTTCAGATATTCTTTCATTTGGAGAACCCATATTTATCTTTTACCCCTTAAAGGTTCATAAGTGGATTATTCAATGATGTCTTTTACTTCTTCAGATAAATGTCTACACTTCTTTTACTTTATTCTGCTCTATTTCTTTTAGAAAAATATTATTTGAAAGTGAGTGAACAATGACTTTTACCTTCAAGATATTTATAATTTGGAGTCATTTTAGAATTATATGCAAAGTGCTTAAGAATACGAGATGTATTATATGAATATTGTCTGAAATGTGTTCATGAATCTAGAGTGGCGTGAAATCTGAGTAGAGGATTTATTTACGGAAATTAGATTTAAGTAGAGAACACCAATGATGTATGAACAGATGATCTTCATTATTATTGATCACTAATATATATGTTCATATATATATATTCTTAATTTAAATATTGAGATTGCTTTACTTTTATATTTGATAATACTTACATATGAAAGCAGTATGCTGATGCAATGAATAACTTAATATAAAATCATGAATAAGTTTAAATTGAGATAGGAATAGATTTTTTATTGTTGCTGAGTATACGTGCTACTATCTCATCTGTGTGGGTGTCATCCAAGTGATGTCCAGGCTTTTTAAAGTATTCAACCAAAAGATGTTTTGAAATTCCTTTTCCACGTTAGTCTAAGTAACCAGGAAAGGATTTTTCTATTTCCAGAATTTGGTTTGACAGCAATGTCCGTATTATCAGGAACTAAAATTAATTCATTTTTTTTATCCCAGGATTTCAGCTGCATGACAATGCTTAGTATACTTCAGATTAATGTAAGTTGAAAGGATTTGTGAATGAAGCTGCTCAATTCAGGTTGATGTTCTGCATTAATTTGAGAAATAATTTTTGGCATGTTATAAAAGTAGAAATAAATTGACTTTGGAGCAAAGGGATATCAGGACAGCTTTCCAACTCTTTGTAATTGTGGCTTCATATTGTGGCTTAATTGTCTTTGATGAAATGGTATGAATTCTACGAATAACTGACATAACCTATACAGGGAACTATATAGACATACATGAGTTTGCTCCCAAAATCACTGCTTTTTATTCTAATGTTATGTTTGATTATTTAAAAGAAACACATGAAATATTTGTTATTTTTCTTATAAAGTCTACATTAACAATGTGGAAAAATGTTTTTCTTTGGCAATTCTCCATTTTGCAATAGTGATGTTTCCCCCCAAGTCTATTATTCAAGTTAGCCACAGAGAGAAATTTGACTTCAAACAGGGAATTCCTGTAGGACATTTATTTTCTCTGAAGAGCAGAGGGAAAAGTGCAGCAGGCGCGATGACATTAGTTGTGATAAGCAGAATCTGAAATGCTCATTTGCTCAGCTCATGAAAATAATAAGGAAATGATTGGGGAAGCCATACAATGGAATTCCAAGGTAAGACCAGTATTTCAGGAGCTGGAAGTATAGCTAGTGGTAATGTGCTCACTCAGGACATGCAAGACTGTGAATTTTAACCACCGTACTATTTTTTGAAAGGTCAAAAAGCAGTAAATTATAAAAAGAAAAATCATAATAATGGTGCTTCCTATTACTCATTGGGATTTGTTTTCCACAAACCTGTGCTCAGTGCTTGGCTTTGGAATTTTCTATCATTGTAACTGCATGTCAGATCCCTGGATAAATTTGGATTTGTGATACTTTTCCTCAGGCATTGTTATATGAGCAAATTATCAAATGACAATAATGGGTAGACATTTTGCTCTGTGATGGTGTTGTTGATGACATCAAATGTTAACAGCAGTGGTGTTTTTTGTGAGCTTACTGCAGGAGGATCTGAGTCAGGATGATGCTATGCAATTATAAGAAAGGGAGTTCTAGTGCTCAGACCCTCCTATCTGAATCCTATTATGCACATGTTTTTATAATTATAAAGAAAACTGTCATGTGAATGAAGTAGAATTGATCATTTAAAAGAAACACATGAAATATTCTGGTCTGAAAATTTCACTTTCTCTTCAGATAAAAAAAGAGTATCTTTTCTGCCTTCAAATCAATACTTAGATAAATAAGTTGGAGATATTTCCAAAGAGAAGTTATATTCTTTCATTGAGTCATCAAGTGTGACGTATAGTCTATGATCTATTTTAAGGCCGGCCATAATAAATGAAGCTTTGCTAGTCTCTGAATTACAAGGGAGGGAAAAAATAACATCAGGGCCTCAAATATTAAAGTAAGAGTAAGGGCTTTGTTACTAAATTAAATTGCAAAAGGAAGTAGAAGATACCTCTTTTGCGAATGGGAAAGTGACCAAGAGATGGAGGGAATGGGGAGAAGGGAGGAGAAAGGGGTGAGAAAAGAATTAAGATGTGTTGTGAACATTTACGAATACCACAGGAGAAATGTGATCATTATGCACTACAAACATGTACTAATAAAAAAGATAAAAATATTCTAAAAAGAGAGAAATTTTTAAAGTTAGCCAGAAGTCCGTAAAAATTCCCAGGAATTGAGATTGATTTTACTTTTGCTCAAAACTTATTTCATCTGCAACTGCTGAGTTATAGCTCATGACTCATGCATGTGTGAAGCTTTCTGCCTAATCATCATACTCTCTAAACTTAGCTAACACTGTTTCCCAGTGAGTGTGCGTTAGAGTTTCTGCCTAGGTATTCTGCTAGAGTCTCACACACTCATAGGTGGGGCTTTTCAGGACTGGCTAGATCTAGGGTGTGATATTGGGAGTGTGCAATGCTAGTATTAAGGTTACCTCATTCTGAGTGTGGGTGGCAATGCCCAAAGCGTACGTAGCCTGGATAAAATACAAAGGGACAGAAAAAAGGCAGGCTGCTTCTGCTGCTGCTCAATACTACTGCTGCTGCAGCTTGCCTCTTGCTTTAGTGCCTCCTACCTGCACAGGACTGAGCTGTTTCTCCTCTGGGATGGCCCCTCACCATGCACCCCTACCCTGCCACCTTGCCTTGGAGCCAGTCAGTTGTGGACTGAAACCTCTACAAATTGTGAGCTGAAATAAACCTTTCTTTCTTTAACTTTGGTTGCTCATATTTGTCTCAGAAATGATAAAAATAACTAAGACACTGTGTTAAACAATTAAATCACATTTAATTCTTACAGTGCTCATATTTAGAGAATAATGGGAAAGAAGAAAGATCCCTTCTAGTATTTTAAACACAAAGAGATTCATTACAGGTTATTAAGCATCTCAGATAATCCTGGGTAAGGCTAAGGAGATATTTTTAGTTAAAAATCTCTTTCAACGTTGTACTGTAAGACTAAGTTTAAATATCTAAGAGAATATAGGTTTTTTTTACAACAAGTAGATATGTTGTTTCTCTGCCACTGTCACAGTCAAGAAACCACCAGAATCAGGAAAATACCACTGCTCCGGAATTGGGAAAATTTTATTCTGTAGGACCAAAAACAAACAAACAAACAAACAAACAAGTCCTCTATTTATTTCTGCATGAAAAATATAGCATACCCCTTTGCATTTACAATACATGTGTAAGCACTTGGCCCCAAAAGAAGAACTTGTTTTATCTACAATGAAGAATAGGGTGTTCATTGATTTTCTTTAAAAACTATAGAATTGAAGATATTTCTTAAGCATATTCTCTACTTTTGGTTTATGATGCAATCCATAGAAAACAAGTTATTTTTCACTATTGAAATCAAGTATAAAATGGAGAACATATGAATAACCTAATACAATTTTTATTAAATTATGTAGGCTACAAATACTGATTTTCTTTTTCTATCTAAAAAAAATTAAGTATTATTAGTAATTGATCTATAGAATTAAATTAAAATGCTAACATGCCCAGTTGTTAAATGTTAAGATAAATGTCTACTAAACTCACTTGATTCCTTTAATAGTTAACTCTGGGTATTTAGAGAAAGAGATTTTGAGAATGTATTTACCTTCTATTTATTTGCATACTACAGATAATCTAAACCACTAATGATACTTAACTTAAATTTTAAGCAGCATGACTTTAATGTTCTTCATTTACTTGTTATGGAAACAGGTTGGGACATCAGATAAATTATAGACTAACTTACGTGTTGGACACAGGAATCTACTGAAATTGTTCATGTAAATCTCCTGGTGACATGCTTCTTATTTTGGTTCCACCAAATATAATTCTGTTTGTAGATATTGTATTAGTCTACCCAATTTTGGAAGACAAACACAAAATATGAGATACATATTATTGGGACTACTTAGATGACATCACTTCATTAAGTGATATTCTTTACGTGCAAGGATTTGAAAAAGAAATAGAACTGCTATATTCAGATTAACTACTTTGTATCATTTCAAACCAATATTCTTTATTATGTAAGCTTTGTTAGAAATTTACTAAAGATAATAATAGATAAAACAAGAGTGCAGAAATTTATGTGACACAGTATACTTCATTTCTTGTGAAAACTTTCAATAAATACGTTTTTTTAAAATGTCTCACTGGACTGCTGTACAACCTCTATGTCTCTTTTAGTCTACAGCAAGTTTTCTTTGTGAGTCACTGTTTTCTGGGTCTAGGTAATGAGAATGCAAATTTGATGAGTGATCATCTGTGAATCATTTTAATTATCTCTTTATAGTAGTTTTCAGGATGGTGTGGTCTTGTTTTATTGCAATATAATTTTCTTTCATAGAATTTTGAGAAGGTTTCAGAAATTTAAGTGGCTTCTGTAGTAAGAATAATGTGTACTGATATTTTACACGAAAAGCTGAAATAACTAGGGTCAACTGGTGTGTGTGCATGTGTGTTTGTGAAGAGTTCTATACAATATACACAAAAATCACTTACAGATGAATTTACTATTTTGGAAAAATGCATTTTTATGAGCTGGAGTACATAAAATTTCTTAAATAGGAGTAATGATAAATAAAAATGATAATTTACAATGTTTTAAGAATAAAAATGTACATTCTCTGAAACATACCATAAACAGAATGAAAAGCAACTCAGAATGGAAGGTTATACAATACATGTAACAAAACAATTTTTGTGCTTAATAAAGAACACTTACAAATTAATAGTGATGATATAACCTCAATAGAAAGCAGTATGAACAATTCGAATAGACATATAATGAAATAATAAAATTCAATTAGTCAATATGAGTAATCATGAAAATGTACTAAATTGCACTGGTCATCAGAGAAATACAAGGTAAGACTATGATGATGTATGCTACAAACTCACTAAATTGCTAAAATTAAAAGCAGATAATGTAAATTCTTGAGAAGGATTTGGTACAATGGAAAACTCTCATCTGTTGTGAAAAAAGAATATAAACCAAAGTTCAACATATGCATCTTTTAGGACAACCATTACAAAATGGTGTTACACAAGTTCACCAAAGCCCAAATTCGAAAATATTTAAAAATCTCTGTATGTAGCTAAGGTATAGTTGCACATACAACTAAGGAAGACAAACCAAAAGAAAACCAACTGTTTCAGTCATTTTTCTCATGGCTAAGATAAAATGCTCAACACCCAAAGTTAAAGGAGGGAAGGCTTATGTGGCTCACAGTTTGTAGAGGTTTCAGTTTATAGCTGGCTGGCTCCCAAGGCAGGGTGGCATCACAGGGGCAGAGTGGGTAGGCAGAAGGCAGCAAGCAAACAGCAAGGGAGTTGGAAACAAAGACCCTTTTTCTGTCCATTATATTGGATCCAGGCTCTCCATCCTTAGGACAGGTAATACTCACACTCAGTGTGGACTTCTCAGAACTATGCCAGACCAATCAGTGGACTAATTTAGCCATCACACGCCCTTAATCCCATCATCACACATTCTAGATCCAGTCACCTCTGACTGAATGAAACTTCAGGGGGACATCTAGATACAAACCATAGCACCAACCAAAGAGATGGCTCCTATTAAGATGAAAAAACAGCCAAGTGTGGTGCTACACACCTGTAGTCCCAACACATGGGAGACTGAGGCAGGAGGATCCACAAGTTTAAGGCCAGCCTGGGCTACATAGTGAGAGCCTGTCTCAAAAAACTAATGCAAAACGAGGATTAAGAGCAGGTGATTATGAGATCAGTACACTGATTGGCTGGGCACCACCCTAATTCTGGTAGCCTGGATACAATATAAGGGACAGAAAGAAGCTTGTTTTATCTCTTGCTTGCTTTGCTACCTTCTGCCTGCCATGAACTGTTCTCTGCTGTGATACCTGTCTGCCATGCTACCCTGCCTTGGAGCCAGCTAGTTATGAACTGAAACATCTACAAACTGTAAGCTACATAAACCTTTTCCCTATAAGTTTGGGTGTTCAGTATTTTGTCTCAGCAGGGGGGGAAAAGTAACTCAAGATGCAATAAGACCCTGTAACCTGAAGAATTACTATTCTGATTTTCTTGGATCTTTTACGGTAATGTCTCCTCACCAGTCTCTCCATCTTTGCTCCTTCAGTGTTGAGTTTACCAAAGGTCACTCCTAAGCCTTTTTTTTCCCCACTTGGTTTTCTCTACCTACAAGGAAGTTATTGGCCCTTATGTATTTAAGTATTTTTTATCTTCCGAGAATTTATCTGATCCAATCTAATCTAGGATTAACTACTTCCCAATAATCATAATTACTTTTGGCCCCCTACAGTTTTATGGGCACTTTTTAATCAATGTGAAAAAAACCAAATGCATTGTTCTGCCAAAAGTGATTTCTCTTCTGTAATCCTTGCGTGAAGTTATTGTCTTTTTTCTTTTATCAACAAAATATAGATTCCATGCATGCTACCTTTAATGTCTGTCCTTTTCCACTGTAACACTTTTAAACTGATAGAATCTTCCTTCGTCTTTTTCAAAACTTCCTGCAATAATTTCTTTCTTCTTTTGTTTAAAGCAGATTCAGTAAAGAAATTGTGTCTCTCATTTGCTGTTAGTGAAGCAAAAGCCATCCCCAAAAAATGCCCAACAGATTTTTGCTTACTCTTTATCTTCACACCTGGGAATTATGTCACTCAAGGGACAAAGGAATTTAAGAAAGGATAGACTGATCTTAATATATATGCCCTGATGCACATATGTTCTCCACCCCAAAATAAAATTTTGAACTTATAAAACCAGTGACAGGCATACTGAAAAGGCAACTGTAGATGTCACAGACTAGAAAGATGAGACGAACCCTTCATGTCAAGTATCCCAGGCTCTGAAATCTTAAATTTCAAGTTTCTTAGGTGTAAATGTCGTCATACATTTGAAAAATCAAGGTAGGTTCTTGTGACCTGATAAGAGTGAGAAAGATAAGAATTGTGGATGATGGCTTTGGAGGTACCATGGCTGGATGAGAACATCTGTGTGGGGCCTTCAGCACTCAAACTGAGGAAGCACATTTTATGCCTCTTTCTATGCTAAGTGCTTTGTAGAATTCTAGGCTATAAACTTCATTTTTTAAAAATGAATGTATTAAAGGTAACATTTGACATAAATGTTTCAAATTCTCTTATATCCTTTTTTAATAAATAAATTATTCACAAAAATCATGTGACTAATAATTGTTTTCTTCAGTATAGATTTCTGTATAGCTAACATTATTTGAAGACTTACATGCCTACTCTTAATTTTCAATAGTCTTGTTTTCATGCTATCTCTTTCATGTGTTTTTGTTTTATATAAGAAGATATAAAAGCTAAGTTGATGTATTGGTCTCAATATCAGAATAATTAAAGAAATTTTGGATTTAATGTTAAATGTGAAGTTTTGATCATTTTACAACTGGGAAAAATTTTACAAATAAATTTATTCAATAGTATTTGATATAAAAATGTTACAGATTCTGATTTTTAAATTGAGTGCTAGAATTTGGTCCAATTGACTATTTAACCAAAATATTCATGACATCGGTCCTAATTTAGATTGTAAGTAATTTTTCTCACACTGAATTGAAAGGAAATGAGTGGCTACACATTTTTCAAAAGCAGTATGCTAAATTATAACAAGTGGTGAACTTCACATCAGGCAGTACAATTTTTTGTTTCAATTGTTCGTTGGAGTTCTTGTCAGTGCAAGACAAAGTTCTAATGAAAAAGTATTTTCAGTAATTTTCCTCAGAGCCATAATAACAGGTATTTCTGTAAGGGTTTATAATATGCCATTGTTAATTAAATTCAGTGCCATATAATGTGTTACAAGATTTATAAAGGGTTTATTTCATTTTTCACTAGAACTATAAAATCACTGACTTGTTTTCTTTAGTTCAATTCATTGAGACAATGTTATAAAAGCATATGCACTATAAATACACAATTTGCACACAATCATATACATAAATAAATTTGATTTGTATTTTCATATATTTTATAGTATATGTATATATATATGTTTAAATACACACCTTAATTGTTTCATGTAAGCCTTAATGAGAATAATCTTTGGCAAATTTGTGTGTTAGTAATAATAAATATTTATAAAGTATAGAGTTAATTTCCAGGTCTTATTATATCCTATACTGAATTGATTTGAATGTCTAAGTTTTATTTCCTGTGTTTTCCATTTGATTATCTTACATTTTCATTCTATGTTCTGTTTCCAAAATAATTTTAAAAAATGGGATGTTGATATCTTCTTTACTGAAATATATTTTCATTATTTTTGAAGTAATGAAAACATTTCTATTTTTATTAAATCAGCTGATGACACCTTTTTCCATTATTTTATTTTTAGCTGGCTAAATTTGATCTTGACTGTGTGCCTTTTAAAATTCAAAGTGAAATAATCAGACCGTCTTACTTCCACTTGCCATCAGCTAAGGGATTAGTTACTTCAACTAGAGTATAATATAATCAATAATGGCTAAATTTATACACAGGAAGACCATTCTTGAAGATATTTGTTTCTTTCTTGGAAGCATAGTAAAGTCCATCATAAATCTGTCTAAGAGGAAGAACTTCAGTTTCTTTTTTAATGTCTGCCACTCTCTCACTCCATTTTTATGGAAGAAGGTTAAAGAATGAATCACAAACCATTAGTTATGAAAGGTCAATCATATCTTCTTATATAGTCTAGATTGCTTACGTACAGAAAATGAGACAAATATTTTTTGAAATTTTTGTACTAATTGAGTCAATAAAGAGACATAGTACACCAGAATTATCAGGGTGATTTAGTTTATATAATTTTCTTTGATTACAAAAATAACTCTGCCCTTTAATACTGAAGTGTGTTACTGAATTAGAGCTTCACCCTTCATTTGTTCCCAGAATGTAGAAGTCACAGTACCTTATAAACAGGAAATAAGGATTCTAATTCTTAGTTTATCTTCCAAGTTCATAAACCATCAAACATGAAAAATTAGTTTATGCAATTCATACCATTTATATATTTAATTTTTCTGAAAATACAACCCACAAAATTAAGGATTATGTTGGTGTCCTTTAAATTGAGCATTAAATTTGAATAAGCTGATTGATCAGTCAAAATGCTAATCATGCAGCAGCCCTAATGTAGATGGAATGTAGTTTCTGTCATATTGGACTGAAACATGATTGGCCCCACGATTTTCAACAGCGTTATGCCAAATTGCAGCTGTGCTGCACCTCACATCAGGTAGGAAACCTTTGGTGTTCCCTGATGTAGCATAAATATTTACATGATTCATTTCTAAAGTTTTCCACCCAAAACTAGCTTCTACATGCCCTCTGTTTATCACACATATGTTCTTGACTTCTAATGTAGAAAATAGCATTTCCCAGTGAAATATTTTGGTCTCAGCTTTTTGACTTCCAAGGGTTTCCTCCAAAGAAAACTCTCCACTTAAGAGTCCTTCAGATAATGACTACTTGAGAAACTCCATCAACTCATCCTTTCTATAGACTGAAGATCTCTACTTTCCTTAATCCCCTGTTGCTAAATCTAAAGTTTTTTTTTTAACTCTCTTTCAAACTTTCCCCGATGAGTTTTTTCTTGAATTGCATTGTTCAAGAATCCACACACTGTACAAGTAAAATTGTGAAAATCACTCTGAATAATGTCAGGACAACTACTATATAGTATTCCTTTCTCCTGCCTCACTGCATCAAGATTCGTTTAAAGTGTTATACTGTTTTTTACTATACAATTGTATCATGTGACACAATTCACAGCTCCTCAGAATACCGTCCTCTCTCGCTGTTCATTCAACTGCCTTGTGTTACTTCTGTGTTTGCATTTATCTCTACTCAGTTTCTTAAACATGCTTTTCTATCTGTATCTAATTATTATTATTATTAGTAGTAGTAGTATCTGTCATTGTACTAGCCTTTTCTTACTTTTACTGGATTATCACATTCCTTGTCCATATACTAAGCTATCATTGATATTATGATGGTTTAAAGATGAAATCTCAATTTTCTTGGAATCTATGAATCCTACTAAACATTTTTGCCTGGTAGTCACAATCTCCTCATCTGGCACTCAGTGTAACAGGCATTACTAAGATATGAGTCAAGATTTTATTAGGCAGTAAGAATAGTGACCCCTAAATGGCATCAGCTGAGCGATGTCTACCCAGAGACTTTTTTTGTTGTTGCCTTTTTTGAGACAGGGGCTCGCTATGCAGTTCACGACGGCATTGAGCTCACTTTGTAGCCCCTGGTGGTCTTGAATTTGCAAGGATCCTACAGTCTCAACCTCCCCAAGTGCTGGGATTACTGGTGTGCACCACCACGCCTGGCCCCATCCAGAAATTTTATGATAATGTTTGCCAGGGTTCATTTTCCTATCTGGGTTCTCCACAGAACACGATCAGGCAAGCCATTCACTTATGGGCATGTAGTCCCCGAATGAAGACTGTGTAAATACTACATAGATAGGGCTCTAAAATATATGTGATCTTCTGCAGGGTACAGTTTATATTGCTTTCACAAAGGCCCAAACTCCCTTGTAAATCTCTTAAAAGCCCCTGAACAAAAAGAAATCATCTTCTTGTGGATAAGACAAAATACCTGATGCCCAAAGTTAAGAGAGGAAAGGTTTATTACAACTCACATTTTGTAGAGGTTTCAGTTCATAGTTAACTGGCTCCAAGGCAGGCTGGCATGGCAGAGGGGCATCGTATAGAAGAAATAGTCCACGGTAAGCAGATGGTAGCAACACAGTGAATTAGAGAAACAGCAAGTGACAAGCAGCCCTCTTTCTGTTCTCTATATTCTATCGAGGCTACATGCCTTTAGGACAGGTAGTATTCACATCCAGGAAGAGGTACCCTTAACCCTAGGATTCCACCACAAATCAATCCCGCATCACATTCTTGATCCTCGCATCATCCGAGATCCAAGAACCTCCAAAAATTCTCCCTATGACTGCAAGAGACTTTGGGGAGTCATCTAATACACACCCTCATGGATAGCCTACTCAGAACCCTCTCTGACAATCAGGAGTTTTACCTCCTTGTCTTTACATCTTTTAAGTCTTGTCTTTAAGTCTTACCTTGTTTTAAATAAATTTCCTTGTGCCCTGTATTCTCCATCTGCAGTTTCATTATATGTCACCATGCAACATGATTCTGGAGCTCTGGTTACATCAAGACTTCCAGGTAAATGGTATTGTCTGCCTCTCAAATTTCAAAATCTGAAATTCAGAAGCTACTTCTTATCCCAACTGTCACTGCCTCAGTTCTGGGAATTCACTTGGATAATTCATGTAAATTCTTCATGTTTTTCTTTTTCCTTATTTTTTTTCTTCCTCTTCAACCACCTTTTCAGTTTATTATTTTTTAGGGGGAGAGGGATCATACACCAACTACATAATATACTGTTCCCTTTGCCTGGACTTACCTTTTGCACTCATTGTTCCTAATTTCATGAAAAACATTACAAAAATTTTAACAATTCCAGAATGTTGCTAGACTATATTATTTTGTGTTTCCATTATTACACTTTTAATCATTGTCATTCTCTTAAACTCAAAATGCCAGTTGCTATTTTTGCAGTGTGACAAGACTCCAGCCCTGGACTATGAGGCAGATACATTAGCCTTCTATGCAAGTAGCTTTAATACAGGAGGGTTCATAGGGTAGAGACAAAACTCAATAAATATTTGCCAAAAATCAGTGAAGGAATGACACGTAAATGAATAAATAAGCTCAACCCTGGTGGCACCTACCATGGTAAGCAGAATAGACAAGTTTAGTACCAAAAATTTAAATTTCTTAGTTATTCCAGAGATATTTTTATGGTAAGTAAATTTTGATGCTGTTAGAGTTACATGAAATGTTTTAATTTAAGAATCTGTTTAAGGAAATTACAGTAAGTGAACTATTCAGATTTCCTGTTTATGTCATCATTACTTCTCATATGGTGCAAGATTGGATGATTAATTAATAATGAATTAATTAGAAGATTATATGGAAACTAAGAAAAAATAAGGGAAGCAAATGCTTCATTAATTTATTAACTCAGCAAATGTTCACTGACTGTATATGATCACGCAGGCACTGCTAAATTGCAAATTCACAGCAAAAGAAACACAAACTTTCACATTCCCCCAGAACCACAGACTTTTAAAAATACCAAATGGCTTTCTCAAAATTTCCACTTCCATGTCTAATATGAAAATATGACATACTGAAAACCAAATTCTTGAAAACTTTCCTAATACCTGGAGACATCTGATTCCTTCATGTCTCATTGAAATCACCATGCACAGTTTCTCTGTTTAAAATAACTGGAAATCATCCTTTATTATTTCTTCCCATTTGCAATCCAGTACATCAGTCTATCATCCTCATGATCAGAATGTGTCTGTATGAGTCATTCCTTTCCCATTTGAATTTAATTCTTAGAGTTCAGAATTAATCAACTTATTTTTCTCACATGTTCATTGTTAATCACAGTTTCATTCTTCACACAGATTGAAAATGTTTTACAATTTTAACTTGGGCCATGTAAGTTCCTTCCAAATCTCTTTCTTCTCAACTCCACTTTAAATCTTTGTCTACTTTGCATTGTATCCATTTTATTCTTTTCTTCAACTTGTATTTTTATTAGTATATATTTGCAGTACATAATGGCTATATTCACTGGGAGAGCTTGCAAATGTACATGACACATCTTACTTCTTTTTTCATCCCCTTTCTTCTCTCTTCTTTCCCTCTCCCTCTACTTCTTCACTCTTGAAAAAGGTCAATCTCCCTCTTCCTATTAGTCATCTTTTATTTTGCTTTTTATGTTGTGGATTTCTCAAATAAGAGAAAAAGTGACAATTCAGTTTGTGCATTTGATTTATTTCACTTAACATTATGGTCAAGGTGCATCCACTTTCCTACAGACTACTAAAGTTCATCCTTCTATAGCAGAGCAGTACTCCACTGTGTATAGATATCATCCTGTCTCTATCCATTCATCAGTTAGTGGATATATAGGTTGATTCCAAGATTTAGATATTTTGAATTGTGCCTTTGTAAACATGGGTATGCATGTATTACTGTAGTATGTTTCTTTAACTTTTTAGGGAAGATACCCAGAACAGAAATAGATGGGTCAAATAGGAGTTCTGTTTTTCATTTTTTGAGAAATCTCTATGTTGGTTTTCATAGTGGTTTTACTAGTTTACACTCCCACCAACAATGGAGAAAGGTTCCTTTCTTCCTACAGTCTCTCCAGCACTTATTATTTTATTTCTTGATAACAGCCACTCTTTCTAGGTTAAGATGGAACCTGAGTGTTGTTTTAATTTGAGTTTTTCTAATGGCCAGAGATACTATTTTTTCATGTATTTAACATTCATTTTTACTTCTTCTGAGAACTGTCTATTCATTTTAGTTGCTTATTTTTTCAATTAGGTTTTATATTTTGGATGATCTAATGTTTTTAAGTTATTTATATATTCTAAATGTTAATCCTCTGTCCAAGGAGTTGGTGGCAAGCAACTTTTCCCATTTTTGGGGGATGCGAAGTTTGAGACAAGATCTTGCTGGGTAGTTCAAGGTAGCCTTAAACTCACTGTGAAGTCCAGGCTGACCTCGAATTTGTGGCAGTCTTCCTGCCTCAGTCTCCTGAGTGCTGGGATCACAGGTGTGCACCACCATGGCTGGCTTGCTATGCAGAAATTTTTTAATCTTATAAGATCCTACTTGTTGATTTTTGTTGCTATTTCTTGTGCAACTGGGGTTCTGCACAGAATGTTCTTGCTATGCCTGCTTTCAAGAGTGTTACCTATTTTGTCTTCCAGCAGATTGTTTCTGCTTTAACATTTAGATCTTTGATCCATTTTTATTTTAGTTTTGTAGATGGTGAGAAATATGGGTCTGGATTCACTCTTCTGTATGAGGATAACCAGCTTTGTCATCACCGTTTGTTAAACAGGCTATCTTTCCTCAAGGTTTTTTTTTTTTTTTTTTTTTTTTTTTTTTTTTTTTTTTTTTTTTTTTTTTTTTTTTTTTTTTTTTTGTCTCTTAGTCAAAGATCAGATTGCGAATGGTCAAATCCATTTGTTCAGTAGTGTAAGGGCCCTCCATCATGCAGCCCTGGATTACCTATCTTCTAACTTTCCTAGCACTGTCTTCTCATTCACAGAGCGCAGATTCAAAGGCTTTTGAAAGACCAAACTTGCCCATTTCTGACTGGTGCCTTTGCTCTCCCTTCTGATAAGTCTAAGAATCTTTCTTTGTCTGGTTTCCTTTTGTCATTCAAGTCTCCATTCCAAATTCATTTCAGAGAGAACTTCCTCTTTTAAATTTTAACTCACTCCTCCCAAGCTTCTTTCTAGACATTTCTTTTGTTTTACTTTCCATAATATTGATTACAACCTGAAGTCATTTGTTTAATTTGTCTGCTTGGTTTTAATACATTAATTAGACTGATTATTAACATATAAATTGAGTTGGAAAAACAACTATCACTAATAAAAAGGTAAGGTTTTTTAATGATCCATTGTTATAATATGTAAAATAGTCAACATTCATTTCCATGATGATCAGAATGATCATTTATTTTATTATATTTCCAATATTCTAAAATAAAAAGACATAAATCCCTATTTAAAAACTCAGTATGAAGATCCTAAATGCAATTCCCAGTATCCTAACCCCCAAAAAAGAAAGACACAAAAGAAAACAAAAATGAAAACCAAATTTAAAAGACCAAAACAGAGTGAGTGAATCAGCACATAGTATAAACATTTTATGTTTTAGTAACATAAAAACATTTGAATTACTCTTTATGGTACAATTTTAGTAAACTAATTCACTTATTCCTAATTCAGTCTTCTCATCAATAAAATGAAGTTGTTCAGAGAGATGCTCTTTAGATTCTGAGTTCCACATGTAAATCTGTAATATTACCATACAGAGATAGTGCTTCATGTTTCCTAACATTAGTGATATTTTGTGACAATCTGTTATATAGTACTAAAAGTGTATTGTTAGTTTAACATTTTAAAAAGTTTGTTTTAAATATAACTTTGTAGCCGGGCGTGGTGGCACACACCTTTAATCCCAGTACTGGGGAGGCTGAGGTAGGCGGAGCGTTGTGGGTTCGAGGCCGGCTTGGGCTACAACGCGAGCGCAAGGCCGGCCTGAGCTACATAGTGCGACCCTGCCTCAAAAAACCAGGGCTGGGGAGTTTGGCTCAGTGCCTTAAGCGCCTGCCCTGGCAGGCGCGAGGTTGTGAGTTCAATCCCCAGTGCCGCAAAAAAAAAAAAAAAATAAATAAATAAATAAATAAAAATAAAAATATAACTTTGTATCTACAGTAATGCTGGTTGATTATTCATTTAGATAAAATCGACTCTGAAAACACTCTATAATTAAATAAAAATTAAATTATTCACTGCTGTTATCTCTAAAATAGTCAGCATTCATTCTCTTGAGCAGAATGACCACTTATTTACCATAATTTCAATGATCTAAAATGAAAAAGTGAAAATACACATCTTTTCTTTTAATTATGAAATTTAAAGATATTTTCTTTTTTCAGCTAACTCATTCAATGTTTTGAGCGATTTTTAGTTTATAAGGGCCTCCACCAGTTGCTTTTTATCCATCATGTCTTAAAATCCTTATTTTAAACCAAATTCTTTGCATTTATAAACCTGCTTTTTAGTCCTAGTGCAGATTCTAAAATATCTGCAATGGATGCCCATCTTCTAACCAACATCTTCAACTCTATAGACAGTGAAATATTTTTCCCTGCTCTTTAGACTTCTCATAAAATATGGCTTTTAGGCAGCTTCTCAAATATCCTTCTTTAAATAAAATTAATATAACCACATCATTTTAAGCATTGGCCAACTAAATTTTACATCATGTTCCAAACATGGCTTATGATGGTGGACCTTATCATGCCTTCTACAACCCATTTGAATTATAAGATGAAGGAAATTATTTTATTTCTACATGCATTTAGTGAAAATATTAGGAACCAGAAAAAACAATTTGGAAAATATAAATGGAAATGCTTTTAAAATATCATTCTCTAAATTTATGGATTTTTAAAGATGATTTACCAGATGATTATGATTATTACTATTTTGTCAAAAATAAAGTTATACATGCCTGTTGAGAGATATGTGCATTAAATTCATTGACCTCATAGAAGTGTGTATCACTCAAGTATAAAGGATGCATAAATATAAATATGAATATATAAAATATAGTTCACTGTGTTGTCTTTCTTTGTTCTCCTCTCCTTCCCTTCCTTTTTACTTTCCTTCCCTTATCAGTTTACTATGCTTTTGCTTTTATTTTTCTCATAAATGAATCCATCATGGTTCCTTCACATAACTTCTCCACTGCCTCCCTCACTCCACGTGGGTAGGATTATGGTTCATTGACCCTGGACCTGGAGTGTAGCTTTACGTGCAAAGCATCTCATTGCCCAGAGTTTAAGACTCTAAATGTGAGGCTACTGGAGTCCGTCTTTAGCAAGAAGACTATAGATTCTATAGACTTTTTATAGAAGAAAGGACAGAGACTAAGAGACACAGAAAAGTAAAAGTAAGCAAAGTTAAGCAAATGGAAGAATTTTAAGACTGATGATGCTATTCATTTGAATTCTTAGTATCCAAGTGAAATATATTAACTTTTTATCATGAATTAATTTGGGGTTGTGTTTTATTCTTTGTAATCAAATGCAATCTGGTCAATAGGGCAATCCACAACTTTAAACTGATGTTGAATAGTTTAAGGAGTGCATTTTAAAAATGACTTGCCTTGATAATTATTTCTTTGAAAAAAATTGAGAATCTAAGAAATACTGTAGGGAAAAGATAATGTAAGGTGATTTCATGTTTAATTCTGTTTCTGCAATGTTATATGATAGGCATTCTAATAGTTCATTGCCTGTGTGTTTCTCTTAAAAATAAAAAAATTCATTGTCATTGTATTCAGTATGTGATTTGTAACTCTCCCCAAATACACCTTATATGACGTTTCTGTCAGAATGACAAAGAGGGAAGAAAAATGCCTACCTGAAAGCTAAAAAAAAAATTCATTTTTTAATTCCCTAAAAGTATTCAATGTTTTGTCTCTTAAGATTTGGCAACAAAGTTGCTGATTAGATAATTTCTTTTCAAAAATTGATTATTCTGGGTCAGGGATATAGCTCAGCGGCAGAGTGCCTGCTTGGCAAGCACAAGGTCATGAGTTTGATTCCCAGTACCAAACCAAACCAAACAAAACAACCAACCAATCAACCAACAAAACCCCCTTTGGCAGTGATACCTACTGCTTTATATTAAAAATGAAGTTTCCTACGTTCCACTGGTAGATTCTGAAAGATACTAGTAGCTCTCCTGAAATAAGTTTTTATATAAGGAGACATTAAGGATTGTGATGAAGACCATTACTGCAACAGTACAATAACTATATGTGACTGTAACTTTTGGAAGTAAATGCACTTAGGAAGTATCTGAATTTTCCCTAGGCAGTGGCTTACTTTTCAGAGTGAACACAACACTTTATGAAGCTGATCCACATGTGTATTTTAGGTTTTCTAGTCTATCATGACATTAAAACAATTTCATTTTGAAAATCTATTTATTTAGAGAATATGTCAGTGGGAAAATAAGTACAGCTATGAAAAATGCATTTCCTTTATTATATGACCAATAATATAGTCAATAATACATGAAAAAACAGTGTGAATATTTTCTACTCCACTTACAGTGATTGCCGCCAATTGTTATTAGCTACTGTATGACATCATCAAAATTTATTGCTTTGTTTTCTGAGTAGTGTAAAGCTAGATACAAAGCTTATAGTTATTAAACATATAATCTGGATCCTCCAAATTATTTTTATAAAAATTTTAATACATAACAAATTTTAGAGGAAATATCCTTAGTTTTGTGCCATTATTACTACTTATGTTTATTTTAGTAATTAAATATAGCGGGGCATACCAAAATAGTCTCTCAAAACATGAATCAATAAACTTGGCTTAGGACTTTTATGTTTTGCTTAAAAAGCTACAAAGTTCTGTTTGGTAGAGTTGTCTCCTTTTTTTTTTTTTTTTTTTTTTTTTACAATTGGTACACGAACACAAAAAATTTATTAGGAAATCTTTTTACTGAGGATCAGTGTAGGGTTCAGTTTGAAATGTCCACATGTAAATATCTTACCCTGGATAGGACCACTTCTTGCAGTCATCAGCTAGTGTGCTCCCCATTTCTAAAGTCTCCTAGATAAAATGACACCTCTCATGTTATGGCGAAGACAATGAATTCAAAATGTCCACAAACCTGGGTGGATCATACTAGCTTCTGCTCCTTGCCATATTCCTTTCTGAGGCTTCCTGTTCTAGCTAACTTTCTGGAGACAGGATTCATTCCTGAGTGTCACAGCCCCGCATGCTTCACATTTTATAGCTCTTGAATTCTCTTTAACAGAAGATTAATAACTAGTCATTGAGGGATTGTGGTTCTTTCTACTGTCCCATGCAGCACTGTGTTATATTATAGAAATCCAGTCTGAGTAGATACTGACAGGTTTGCATGACAGACATATGAGAATTTCAGTACCAGGCTTTTTTGGTTTGCTTGTTTGTTTGTTTGTTTTGTGGCACCAGGGATCCAACTCACAACCTCGCATCTTATAGCCTTATCTGAAACATCAATTATGGGTTAACCACTTTTCTTGTGGGCTTTGATGACAGTTGTAAAAATTTCCCTCATGTGAGTTGCTCTTCGAATAGAGTAAGTGAAAATGCATTCTCCCATGTGTTGACTGCCTTTCATTTCCTTTAAAATGCTTATTGATGTAAGGAATTTGTTTCTTGTGACCTAGCATAGCTTCTTGATTGTTTCTTTTTCATGATATACATTACTGTTGAGCTCGTTTTATTTAGGTTTTTGTTCTACAGTAGTTTTGATTTCAACTTTTGAATGAGTTGCATCCCTTTTACAATATCATTATTTTTATTTCTTATTACTGTGTGTAATAGATGTCAAGATTATTTTTCCCTTACAAATAACCAATTGACCTAATGATATTTATAGGAAAGCGATAGTTTCTTCACTGAACTAGTGAGAATTTTTGCCATTAGCACACATTTGAATGAATCTGTTCCAAAATCTCTTATATATTTTGCTGATCTATGCATCTTTCTTTGTGCAACTTTAACCTGCCTTAATTACTATAATTCCATAACGTGTTGAAAACTGATAATAATGACCTTAATAATTACTTTCAAAGATGATTTACTTATTCTTTATCTTT